>JANTPZ010006712.1:0-19616 GCA_025593235.1 Vachellia pachyceras | reverse complement strand
AATTCCAATGCAATCCCGGCCAAAGGAAAGACACGGGAAAAGGGGCCCTACAATTGCCATCCACTGTGCACCGAGTGATGGCTTATCACGTGATAAAAACCTTATCATACATCAATCTCCTCCATACTCCAACGCATGCACATTGCAACACCATGACAGTTATAACAATTTCCATGCTAAAATATATAGAAAACTTTAAATAGTTGCATTTATATAAGTCATTCCAAAAATGCATAAAACATAATTCAATCACAATTTAATCATAAGCGGTTCACAAGTATATGGAAGAATATTCAGAGTTACCTGCACTTCCTAGCTTATAGGCAAGCACACAATAGTCACTCCAAAGTTCTCAATGAGAGTCTATAAAATCATACACAATAATTTCTATCAATAGACTAATCAACCTATTTTAAAAGTTGCTTCACAGATAAACTAAATACCTAAAACTACCCTTTACACCCAAATATTAATCAAATATATAAGCTATCTTATTTAGTCATATAATACTATCATATATATATAAGTATAAATAGTGTATGAGGGAAGTGTTTTCTCTTTTTTTTTTCTTTCTTTATTTATTATTTTTTTTATAACTAGCAGACACACATACATATTTATTTGTATGTACACATATTGCCTTAGTTGTTTTATTATATTTTTTTATAGTATTTTTTTTAAAGTAAAAAATAAAAATGGACTTACTCACACACACGTGTATGTAAGCATACACCCAAATATTTGGCATTAGATTTATAAAACCACAGCAAATCAATGAATGCCTTGTACACTTGGAAAAGAAAATGTCTCTCTCTGCTTTTTTTAGACAAGCATATACATCACATAATTGCCTCAGACGCAGGGGAAAACACTCTTTATATTTATATACATACATACATACATGTAACAAACAACACACACGTTTCCATGTAATAATGACAAGATGTCCCATTTTCCCTTTTCTTCTCAATTAATGAAGGATATAAAAAAAACTAAAACGCACCCACATCCCTATATTACCTACACCTACATGTAGACATATATGTATACCATTATATATATATATATTTCTTTTTATACAGTAAAATAATAATAAGAAATAAATAGGAAGAAGAAAACACCCATATACACATTGTCCCATACACATAGTCTATCTCCGTAGTGCTCCCACCTTCAGAGCTATGTTTTTTTTATTATTAAAAAAACGCACAGCACCCGCATATCCTATATATATCTAGCTATTACTACAAATGAAGCAAAGAAAGGTACCGATGGGCTCAGCTTGTTACACATATATTAACACTTATTTGTTTTATTATTTTTTTTCTTATGATGGACAAGACATAAGTGGCTTGCTTTCAATATATACATATGGGTACACGCATTGTCAATTTGATGGGATAAGAAGCAGGAAAAGAAAACAGTAATTTAAAAGTGAAAGTTTTGATGAAGCATTTTAAGGGAAGAAAAGTTGTGAGGATACTTAGAAGGAAGAAGAAATAAGGTTATGAGACTTAGTATGATACTGGAGAAGGAGAAATGGGAGAAAAGAAAGAGCAGATGAACACTGTAGCTGTAGAGAAAGGGAATCACTGTAGCAGCGCGGATACTGTAGCTTGAAGTGAAGAAAAAGGGCTTTATATAGGAGTAGGTGTAGGGTAGGGTTAGGGTTTTTTTTCAAATAAATAAAAATATTATATTATTTCATTATTATTTAAAAAACGAAATAATAATTATAATATTAAAATACTCAAACAAATTTTTTATATTACTTTTTTAGTAATAAAATAAATTTACACATATATAATTAATTATCATCATTTATTATATTTAAAAAATGAATAATAATAAAATAATGATGTCAGTAATAATATTAATAGCTATTTAAATCTCTTTTTTTTACTATTAAGATAAGTTTACATACATATAATTAAATACCTTTTATGATACATCTCATTTTGCATTTTATATATATTTTTTCATAGAATAAGTATTCCAAAATTTCATACTTATTTTTAAATTTTACTTTATTATTTTTTTATTAAATAAAATCTAACAACAACTAACTAAAATCCTAAAAATTATGGATGTTACAATTTGTGAATGCTTTAATCTTTAATTTGTTTAGTTTTTACAAAGCTATATGCTTTAGTTTGTAGGCATTTAGAGGAGATTTAAAGACCAACATTGAGCATTTAAGGAGCCACCATTTCACCAAGAGCCAAAAATAAACGCAGGAGCCCTCTACCACTATTAAGTCACGACCTCAATGTTGCAGGTTGCAATTTGGATGTATTTTCAGAATTTGTTTGTTTGTTCCAAGAGTAACTCCAGTCTACTTATGTTGCCACTTCAGTGATTTAAGCATTACTAGAAAAACCCAATTTAGCGATGGACAAATCTGTCACTAAATGGGTAAATTCCGTCGCTGAAACGGATTTAGCGACAGAAACAGTCCGTTGCTAAATTCGTTGCTAAAATGAGGGTCACTACTTTTAGCGACGGAAAATGTCGTCGCTAAATTAGCGACGGACAATTTCGTCGCTAAATGGGTAATTTTCCATCGCTTCGTCCGTCGCTAAAATAGTATTATTTATTCCATTCATATCCGTCGCTAAATTGACAATTCCGTCGTTAAATGCATTATACTCCATCGCTAAATGGTAATTATATCACTAAATCCATTGCTGATTTTCCAAAATATATTATATTTGGTAATATATTATATTTGGCAATTATATCACTAAATATATTATATTTGGCAATTATATCACTAAATCCATATTTGGTAATTTTCCAAAATATATTATAAACAAATCATATTTAATCACACAAATGACCCAAAAGGTAACTTTTAACTAGTAATATCAAGTATATAGTATCTTTAACCATAAACACTCTAAAGTATGATAAAAGTATTAAAGTTGAAAAAATACATATAAAGGTTAAGAGCTTCAAACAATACATTCTTCTTCTTATGTGTAACACTGAAATGTGATTCAAAATAGCCCCAAGCTCTTCAAGTTCTTTCTTCTTACTTTGTTTTTTGGAGAGTTGACATTCTGCCTCCTTTGGTGCCTTAGAAACTTCAGCAGACTGCTTCACCTCATGCTCAAGGTTCGTAGAGAGCGTAATTTCATGATCATGCTCTTCCTTCACTTCATCATCCCCTTCATCTAAAATATCTTCCTCACTCTCACTATCATGTTATCAGAGAAATTATCAATTATGATATGTTAAATACAAAAGACCAGAACAACATCACACTCCTAAAACTTTAGATCATGAAAACAAAAAAAAATTGGCATGCAGGCAATTGCAAAATTACCATCACGAGAAGATTTTGGTAACTATTTATCTCACCATATAACATTTTTTTAGTGTGTTTCAAAGTTGACTCTTTTGGCTGATTTCAGTGTTACACATTAGAATGCCAAGAACCAAATTTCTGAAATTCATTTTCGTAGAGAGACATGTAGCCATATCCAATCTTTCATTCTTACAATGTCCATCAATTAAAATCTTACAACTCCACACATCTGGTATCTAATAACACAATGCACAAAAGGCCCAATCCAATAGAATTCCTAATTTTTTTACTTCAACAAACATCAATTATGACTAAGATATATTTCTGCTTGTATAATCAAGAAAAAATAATTCCTATAGAAACACAATGCATAGTAAAGATTTGAGAGACATGATAAATAAAAGAGCGATACTGATCCAACAAGCCCAGAATGAAGAAGCAACTTAAATCGATGTATCTACATGTAATGTAAAAATTTATCAGAAGCTACACTAGGCATAGGCTCTTGACAAAACAACTCAATTCTTATACTCCCAACAATACCCCCAAATATAACGCCTGAATATAATGCTAGTAGCAAAACAATGCTAATATAATATATTATTGGTTATATTAACAGAGTGGATATTATACTTCAACAACAAATGAAACATGGCAACACTCAGAAAGTTTAAATAACGAAGGGATTTAATAAAGTAGCACGTGTTGAAATGTGAACAATATAACACTCAATTGGATTAGGAGTTTACCTATTATACAATAGAGTATTTGCCTGGTGAGCACCACCAGGAAGTTGCAAAGCCTAATTTGTGATGTCTTCCAGCACAGCTTCAATTATGTTTTTTGCTCTCTTGACAGACTGTTCACTGGAGCCCTCAATAAACAAGTAGAGTTTCCGCTCCTACGACCCTACTAGGTGGGAAATACTGCCCCCTAGTTGTAATAGCAGCTCCAGTCCACTCAAAAATAGGGCCTAGAGTTTCATTGTGTGTGACTTTCCACCGAACATTATGGGGAAAATCATTTATCTCCAACTCTGCTTCATAATGCTCAGGCATTGCACCAGCAATCTTTGCTAATTTATTTTGCAGGTTCATAGCAGCTAATGCTGCTCGAGTTGCTCCATCACTAGGAACAACAAGTAGCCCTGTCCCAGGCATAATTCCTGTAGTCTGGAGACCAACATTTGAAATTACCTGAGAAGTAGAGGGCATTGTAGGAGTGTTTTCTTTGGTGGTAGCAACTATAATTTGTGCAAGAGCAGGATGCTGTGAGATGTCACATCCTGCCTTCCTAATACCTTAATCTTCATCCTCAGAATCAGACTTATCTTCTCCAAACCCATATTCTTTGGCTTGTGCTTTCTTTGCTGCTCTCCTCTCCTCATCTTCTTCTTCATTAAATTTAAAGCCACTGCCTCCATAACCAGTCCCATGGGCTTGCTCAAGTCCTTGGTTAACTTCTGCCATAAATCCATCAGCAACTATTTGTTCAGATAGCTCCAAAGCTTAAACCAGATCTAGTGCATATCTCATGTTTATAGATTCAAATAAAAATAAATTCTCTAAAAGAACTATTTTTTTTTGCATCATATTAAGGTTTCCATCATCCAGTGAAGATCTATTAGAGAAATCCTTGAACGTGGGTGCCAATAGACCTGTATATAAATTATTTGTTAAAACTACTAAGTGATGCAAATAGACCTTTATAGTGTATGGAACTTACCTTCTTGAGTTCCTTAAGCTTGGCAATGTATACACCTTTAGTTTCATCTTCACCATCTTCATATAACCAGTCTTCTACTTCATGAAGTTTGGCACTAAACTCCTCCCTCTCTGAAGCAATGACAAATTCTTGGTATTTGTCAGCAAGCTGAAGCAGTTGAAGCAAGTTCAGTTTAATGAATCCTCTACTTATATTAAACCTCAGACAGAGTAAGGGGAATGCAAATTTTTTTACCTTGATTCCATTACTATGACAAATAGAAGATCAGGAAAATCTGTTATGTAACAATAACAGATATTTTTTAACCACTATGAAGTACAAATATTAAATAATTTGAATTGCCACAAACTAATTTTGCTTATTGGCAACTACTACATATAGAACCAAAACCATCAAGATCTCTTCACCACCCCCACCCCCCGCCCCCCAAAAAAGAAAAACAACTCACCTAAGCCGTTCTCGATTTGCATACCCACTTAAAAGCTCCAATATAAAACAGTATACCACATGATATGAAGAAAAGATAATAAATGGGTTAATCAATCCGATATCAAAATATAAGGTCAAGGATAGAAGAGATAAGTAATTATAAACTAGGTAGTTTTAGCATGTATAGATTACACCAGTTGAAAGAACCAACCTTGGTATCAGTTTTCATCTGCACAGGTTTGTCAGCTACATCAGGAATGCCGTTTTCGACCCCAGGGGTGTCGGCATTTGTGAAAATCAGCAGCTACATCTAGCTGCATGACTGTATTCATTATTGCGAGTTTAAAACTACAAAAAAGGATTTAAAATGAAATAATCAATATAGAGGACACAAAGTAAATCTTACAGCTGGGGCTTCTTTAATTATTTTCTGGTGTCTTCTCTGCACACTGCAATCTCTCTCATACAAATGCAGAACATTCCCATGCTTGTCCCCGAAAATCTATTATATCAAGCATAAAAGAATTTGCTAGAAACCTGGGTCAAAGAAACTAGTAAAAGATCTAATATATGACTAAGAACCACAATTGTTCTATTGGAGCTCTTGCTACAGACGGAGTGGCCAAGCTCTTGCTGTAGACGCAATGGCCGAGATCTCGCTCGGGTTAGGGCTTGGCGATTTCAGATGGTGCCTTCGTGCAGTGAGAATAAGAGGGAAAGTGGCCGACCCACTAAGATGAAGATGAAGACGCACGGAGAGACAACTTCAATAACACGAAGTGGCCAAGCTCTTGCTACAGATGGAGTGGCCGAGCTCTCGAGGGGTTAGGATTTGGTGATTTCGAGTGGCCAGCTCTTGTGCAATTAGGGCTGGAGATTTGGTAAAGTGCTTATGGTGTCTTCGGCATTGGAGACTTTAGATGGTGATAATTTTACAATTAGATAATTAGAAAAAAAAATAAGGGGGAAAGTAGGAGGGAAATTGAATTTTTTTTTTTGAGTGGAAGGGAAATTCAAATTAGAGGTAGGGAGCTAACCCCCAAATTTTGTTTTGTTACTGTCATCTTGTTTTTCTCTGATTTGAGAAATGGTTATTAGTATTATTCAAAAAAATTAGAAAAAAAATTGAAAAAAGAGGGAAAGTAATCATGTGTGCTAGTCCTCCAAAATTTAAACAATATAAGAGAGAAATTGAAAAAAAAACTAAATATATTAACTCCTTTATTCCTCCAAAATTTCATGTTAAAAATTAATATGGATAACTCAAAATTACAATAAAAATTTTTCTCACTAATTTGAAAAATTAGAGAGGAATATAATATTCCTCACTAATTGGGTATTTTAGAGAGGAATAACTAAGTCATCGCTAATTTTCCTCGCTAATTTGAAAAATTAGAGAAGAATTTAATATTCCTCACTAAATTCCTTGCTATTTGGCATTTTAGAGAGGAATATCTAAGTCGTTGCTAATTTTCCTCGCTAATTTGAAAAATTAGAGAGGAATTTAATATTTATCGCTAAATTCCTCACTAATTGGGCATTTTAGAGAGGAATATTCAAGTCGTCGCTAATTTTTTTCTCACTAAATTCCTCGCTAATTGGGAGTTTTAGAGAGGAAGTCCTCGCTAATTTGGATATTAGAGAGGAATTTAATATTCCTTGCTAATTGGACTATTTAGAGAGGAATTTTAAAGTCGTCGCTAATTTTTCTCGCTAATTTGTAATTTTCTAGTAGTGAAGGTCGTGACCTAATCGCCTATCGATGATGCCACGTGTTTTGAATTAGGTCTTTTGTAACACCTTATCTAACCCTCTTAGCTTCATTTTATGTCAATACGGAACCACCTTTAGGCCTTGAATGACTTAGAGTAACCCAAGAATGGAAAATAAAAATTTCAAGTTTTAGGGTTACTATTCACGTCACTATTCACAGAATTTTAGAAAAATTCATAACTAATTGTAGAATAATCAAAATCGAGTGTTTCCAATTTCTATTTGAAGCTTACAAGTTCCTCTACAGGGAAAAAAATACTCATTGGTTCATTAACTTGCTCATTTGAATCAGTTTATTACACAAAGTTGCACTGTTCATTTTAAAGCTTGCAACATGAAATATTTTTCTAGAAAATTTCATTTGGAGTTCATTTACCCTGTTTCACGTCATACCAAAGTTGGGAGTTTGATCAACCTTGCTACCCTTCTATACATTCTTATCATTTCCATTTTTCTTCCTTTAAACATGCTTGTTTGCTTTCTTCTTTTGCTCATAACTAAACATGCATTAGCCTATATGTAAGGCATGCTTTCACCTCTCTTTGACTACTACATATGTAGAGATTTAAATTACAAACCACATACAAACTTAAACATAAGTTCTTAATATCACACATAGCTTTAATACATAAAAGCACAACATTATGCCTTCTTGAATCACCATTCATTTTGCTCTTACCCTTGTTTGAACTTCCACCTACATGGTTGGTTTGGGGGGGGGAATAATGAGATTTTTGGAAATCCCAATAGCAAAACTTTCCAACACAATTTATAAAATTGCATGACAACTTTCAATATAAATGTGAATATGTTCTTTTGTGTGCTATGGCCATATGCATTTAATTTTCAATACAAGTCATGCATAAACTCATACACAATTTCAAAGCAACTTAGTTAAGGTTAGAAGATTTTGTTACCTCTTTATTTTAACTTTCCTTTTCACTTGGAATTCTCTTGAAACTTGAATCCTTTCTTGTTTAATCTTCCGATGAGTTCTTTGATGTTTTAACTTCCTAAACATCATACAGGGATATAATCATCAAACTCAAGCCATCAACTATGCAAGAAGCTACAAAAACGTAATATTCCCATTTTGCTCTTTCAAGAACCTTACAACTTTGAAACTTGTTCTTATGTTTTCAAACTCTTTCCAAAACTTTTCCTCACTTTTACCCTACACAATTTTCCATTCTAAAGCCATGGGAAGCATCAAAATCATGAAAACCATACTCCTTCCACAATTTCCAGATTTGGCCGAAACACTTCAAGAGAAAGGGGAATTGTGGTTTTCAACTTCTAACTTCATTCACTTGCATAAACACACTCCTAATCCATTGTTTATGCATTATTTGACATAAAAAACATCTTCCCCAATCAAGAAGAAAAACGTGCAGCACCTCCCCTTAGGGTTTGAAATCCAAAATTCTAAATACAATAACAATCACCACAACTATACACCAATCAACTCCCTAGCTTGCATAGAGTTGTTTGGTACCAATTATTTGATTTAAATCCTTCTCTTTCTCATTTTCTCTTATTAAAGCCAGAAATTACAGCAGCTATATTTCATCAAGAATTAAAAAACTAAACCGATAGAAAGGTAAAGGAAGCTCCAAGGATCAAGAATATATATAGAAGTGTTTGGAAGAACCCTTTACCTTGGAGTTTTGTGTAGCTTTTCTTCCTCTTACTTGGAGAGCTATGGAGGACGCCTCTCTCTCAATTTGCAGCTGTTTGGTCGTGCAAAATGGCTAGGAAGTGGCTGGAAAAACTGATCTTTAATTGTCTTAATGAGGTGGCTTTTATCCAAGGGTTAGAAATCAATCTTACACATTAACCTTGATCTAATGGCTCCAAAACTTTCCACCACACCTTACGCTTCTTGGCTTCTCATTGGTGGCATTAAATGAGCCATAATTGAAGCTAAAAATCTGTAGTTACACTAACTGAATCAATTTCCTTTCGGTTACTTCTACCTATTACAACTTTCACCGATAAAAGTAACTTAATTCCAATAAATCTTTTTCCACTCTTCTGGAGATATTTTCTTCCTCATTTAATCTCCATATTCTCCTCTTGAATATGGTAAAATTATCATCCCCAAAATACCCCTTGATCTCATTAAAAATTAACAGGGTAATCTTATTCTGCCGAAAATCCCTGAAAACGTATTTCTGACGGGCAAATAACTTTTAGGGCATTAAAAATTTCTATAATTTTCACTGACACTCTAGCCCTTTTCCTTTCATCAAATTGCCCTCCAGATTGTCTAAAATTAATTTGAGTAAAATTATATTTTCAGGATTTTCGGGCCCTTTTTCCTTAAAATCAGGAAATTCACCTCAATCGTATATTGGACAATAATTTTATTAATTACTATAAAATTCACTTTATTTTTCTATACCCTAAACTCAACTGATTGAGGTCTCCTGATACCTCAAATAATTATTTTTCGGCCATTAAATCTTCAAAATTCTATAAATAAAAATCTAGGCCGATTTTCAGCAATCTGTCGAAACTCTGTTAATCAGTGAGTTTTACTCTATCTTTTAGGCATTTGTGAATTTTTCTGATATTTTGGTCAACAGTTGACTTTTTGACTTTGACTTTGACTTTGTCAAATGACCAAAATGCCCTTACACTTCTCTTAATGACCAAAATGTCCTTACACTGTCTAACTTTTCATAATTCCCATTTTACCCTTGACCTTTTCACCCTTGATCTTTTGTGTAATGACCTTTGGGTCCTTCCCATGAGGTCACCCATCCTTACACTACTCCAGGGTGAGCACGCTTAACTGCGGAGTTCTAATAAAATTTCTCCCGCTGAGCCAAGTCTGACTTTGGGTTATCCAGCCCATTAGCATCAACTTTTTATGCTCTTTCTATCTGTATGGTCTAACTTGACTTCTGACTACTGGTTTGGCCCTTTTTATCCAATGACCATATTGCCCTTGGTCTTTATACTTAATGACATTTATGTCCCTGGCTTACATTCTTAGTAATTTCAAAGCCTTGGGACTAAATTGACTAAGGTTTCTTTGGTCCATTGACATCTTCTCTTTCTGTACTTTTTATTTCTGGGGCTTAACTCATCTCATAACTATCAGTTTGGCCTCTATCTCAGTCTACAGAAAATGGTGGATATTACATCTTTCATCTTCTACATATATGGGAAGGAGTAGCAGCAAAAGACACTTCTCACTCTACAGATTTACAGAGGAGAGCCTCCAACACTGCCCTCACATCTCCCACTTCTCCATCCATTCATATTCCATTTTCCTCTATTTCTATGCCATTTTCAGCTATTGCAGTCCATTAAAACCACTTCCACCACCTTCTTCTCCATTAACACACTAGGGGAACAAAGCTTGAGCTCATAGACACACTAGGGGAGTTTTTTTCTTAGTCTTAATCTATGTTTGAGCATGTGTTGGTTATTTCTAGATTTAGGAATTTCTACTATCATGTAAACCATTGATTATAGATTTGTAATTGTGTGATTAGACTATGTAATTGGATTGGATGTTGTTTTTATGTCGAATTATATATATGCATTTTAGTTGTGATTAATCCATTGTGTTCATTTAATTATCAATGATTATTGATAATTAATGTGTTTACTTGAATTATGTGGTTGTTGATTTACAATCATTAGAGCATTTGCATCATCCATTCAAGTAAACTCTATGTGGTTTTCAACAATGTGTTAAGAAGTGTTAATTAAACTGAATCAAAGCAAGTTTTCACTAATTAAACCATTAGATTTAAGCGATTGCTTGGGGTTTTTATCTCGACTTAGAGAGTTGCAACTCCCACATTATTTTGAGAGCAATGATAATTGAGTTCCCATCATCAAGGACCTATATCATCATAATACATTTTAATTCAACCATCCCATTGTTAAAGCAAAACACCAAAAAAATTTGCTTGCATTTTTCCTTCTATTGCATCATAGTATCTACAAATTAAACCCTCTTTTATACCCAATCAACATGTTTTTAACTACCAATTTAGACTAGGTTTACCAACAAACGACTCCTCGAGAAGAACTATAGGTTGCACCCTATACTACATTATTTGGTGCAATCAAATCTTGAACTGATCGGAAGGAAACTATCCTGTTGGATCAATAAGTAAATTGAATGACCAACATTTGTGGTTATATTTTTCTATTATAAAGAATTTCGTGGTTCTTGAACCAATCCAACATTTGTCTTATTTTGACACTTCTAAAATTAGTTATAATTTTTTTGGGACTTAAATATAGAATGAAACAAAATGCAAGTATACAGAGTGCATAGTATGAATTACACATTTTTCTGTATCTTGGACGATCTTCAAAAGTCACTTTTTTCCATTTTTTTCGCTTTTTTAGCCATTTCAAATGCCACTTTCACACCATGAATTGTAATGCAAATACCTATTGAAATCAGTCTACTGAAAAAATGGCAAAAATTAAAAGTATATTGTTGGCTATTTTTTTGTTTGTGATATAATTTAAATTAATATTGAATATAAAATGTTAATTCTTTTACCCTTTTCCTATTTTTTATTTATATAATGATTTTTGGAACAATTAATTATAGGGTAAAGGTTAAAAAGTACTCAATCTTTTAAAGGAAGAGCAGAAATATAATCTCCGTTAAGTTGAATGTTAGTTTCACTTGAAACGCTTATGTGGAAACTAATACGACCATAATAATGTCTAGATTGGTAGTTGAGGTGCAAACATACATATAAGTTTTTACCCAAAGAGAAAAAAATACCCATACAATTTTCGGAAGTGCAAAAGTACTCAAACTTTTAAAATGTGAGCAAAAACATCATCACTGTTAATCCCTATTATGTTGATTGTTATTTTGATTGAAAAATTGACTTGGATAATGTCTCAACTAATTTTAATCATAGCTTGCAATGGAGGGAAAAAGAAGAAAACATATCAACCCACTTGTTTTTTGTTTGGCTAACCACAAGTATTTTCCTCCTGAAAGCAATCCTATTCGAAGTGATGTTGGAAACTAAATAAGGACAACTCTTCCTATGAGAATTTGAACATTGGTTCATCATGTTGTGAGTATCAGTCTCTTCAACAAGACCCAATCCCTGTTGGTGTATCAAACCACTTCTAATTGTATGAGTTTGTGTAAATATGCATGGTTTGGCTCCCGTCTTCTTTAATAGATGGTTTTATATTTGATTTGTTTTTTATTTGATTAATGAGTTTGTCGATCTTATGGATGATGCATTCTTTTTCCCTTCAGCCACCAGCTAGACTAACAGTCAGTGTTGTCAGTGTTGTCAACTAGACTAACAGTCAACACAATTGGCATTAGCAGTGATGGCATCTTTGCTAACATTTTGAAAGTTTATAAATATTTTTGCATTTTTTAAAATTATATTGGTATGATTTCAATCAAACTAACAGTCAACATAATTGGTATTAGCAGTGATGGTATTCTTACTGACATTTTAAAATTTACAGTATGTTTGCACTTTTGAAAATTATATCGGTATGTTTTCAATCAAACTATTAGTCAACATAATTGGTATTAGTGGTGATGGTATTCTTGCTCACATTTTAATCATTATTTCTACACCTTAATTAGTAAAATATTGATTATTTTTGCACCTCAATTTTGGGTAAAACTCATAAGTAATTTTTGCACCTCAATTGTTAGCCTGTACATTATTTTGGGAACCTTTGACATTTCTATAGCGGATACAGGGAGATGTTTGTAGCACAACATACCCATAATGTGAACCATTTAGGTAGTATATAGTTTTAATTGATGCATTAACTAAATAGCCACATGTTTGGTTATAATCTTCTCACAACATGGCATTTGTGAGATTACATTAGGTTATGAGCATATTACCTTAATTATACTATTAAGAAAATACGTCTTAATAATATTAGTAAATTTATTTCACAAGCCTTTAATGAATATTGTATTTCCCTTTGATGTTGAACAACTTAAAGCTTATGTTCATATGCAAAATGGACTTGCAGAATCATTGATTCAATTGTTGATTGCAAGACCTATACTTTTGATATCTAATCTCTCCATTTCTGCTTGGGGCCATGCCATTTTGTATACAACAATGTTAATTTGTGTTAGGCCAACAATTTTTCAGAAGGCTTCCCCTTTGCAAATGGATATATTTAGTCAGCCATACCATATATACCCTAATTGGTTTAATATATGTGGATATCTTGATGGAATTGATTGCTTTTGATAACTTGAACCTTTAGGAGTTTCATACATTTTGAATGCATGCTTCTAGAAAATTGAATCATTAAAGGATTTTCATATTTTATGTCTAAATCTCTGCATGTATTTAACCCTTTATATAAGTATAACAATTTTTCGAATATATATACACAAAATTATATTCCATAAATGCATATCAAAATTCCATATATTGCCAGACTACAAACCTGAAAATTTAATCTAATATGATTGCATTTTACTTTTCTCATACAAATTCCCATTGATACTAATATCACACTTCAAGTACTCATGCTAAAAATTGAAGTTACAGGATTTGATATTATATCTTTTCTTTTCTATTTGCCAATTATCTTATTGTGTCAATCTCATGATGACACATATGTGTACAAGATTCTCATTTACACTAAACTATGGTCAACAACTTTATCTTTTCCAAGTTCCTTTTTCTATGACATAACTTTTTGATATCTTTATCACTCTTAGGTATATGAACCTCTTATGGGGCCTTACAAATAATTGTGTGTTACCTCCATAGTATGATCATCTTGATTATTTTCTCCCTTTGCCTTTCTTTTGGAATCAATCATTCTATCATGCATCTAACATATTTCTCATTTTCATTTATACTACTTGGAGCTTTCAGTTGGATTATGAGCTTTGAAAATTCTAATCTAAGTCAGTAACTGCATCTAGAAAATATTTTGCAATATTTAATGAACTTCTTATTCATACTACCATATTTGACGATCTAGATTTAATTTTTGAAATGCATTCTTATTATTTTTCGAACTATTCATTTTCTCCCCTTCATGTTGGGAAAACTTTATCAAATGACAAACACATGCATTCCTAAATCCATTTGTTTCCTCTATAAACATAATTTTGTTTTATATGGAAACAAATAAGAAATTGGAGCATTTTTACCAACATGTATTTTCAACTTTAATTGAATATCCATATATGTGCAATGTGGTGGATTGATAAAGAACATATATTGCACATTTAAGATTTTGAGAGAAAAGTATCTGGCTCCAAACCAAAAGCCAATTATAGTAGAAGAATTAATAACACTTTGTTGGATAACACAATTATATGTGACAATACATAAAATCAAACTTCCAAATACTGAGAAGGGAATATTGTTCTCATAAGTTTTAATCTAGCTATTTAGGGAGTCTTCGATAGATATGCTTTTACCAAGCATATAATCATTGAAACTTAAGGAACAATCACTAGCATTTTCAACAAACACTATATTGGTCGCATTATTGGGGACCAATGTATAATACTCCTTACTTTTGTAGTCCCCTAAACAATTTAACTACATAATATATTCACGGTTAATTATGTAATCCGTAATCCATTCTGATACAATTTGTAATCCCTTCTGATACCATTTATAATTTCAAACAATCCAGACATTTAAAAATAATTAATTATTAAATCTTTGAGGTCCAGGGCACAAAATTTGTGGGTGAGACACCCAGCCCACAAAACGCTCATAGTTTACAGTATCATGCCGACCCAGGGCACAAAACTCGCCCACAAGTCACCCTTAAAAGCCATAAGAATGAACAATATTTAAGATTCCCTTAAACACGCGGGTCCATAAACAATACTCAAATGAATGCATAACAAGTTAGAGATACCAAAAAACAAATTGTTAATCATAAATAGAATATCACGACATAACCATAAGGATAAAAGCAAAACTGTAATTCCACCATTTTCTGTAAATTGAAATAGAGGCCAATCTAATAATTATGAGATAAGATAAGGCCCAGAAATAAAAGTACAGAAAGAGAAGATGTCAATGGACCAAAGAGACCCTGGTCAAATTAGTTCTAAGGCTTCGAAATTACTGAGAATGTAAGCTAGGGACATAAATGTCATTAAGTATAAAGAACAAGGGCAATATGGTTATTGGATAAAAAGGGCCAAACTAGTAGTCAGAAGTCAAGTTAAAGCCCACAGATAGAAAGCACGGAAAAAGATGATGTTGATGGGCTGAATAACCCAAAGTTAGACTTGGCTCAGCGGGAGAAATTTTATGAGAACTCCACAGTTAAGCGTGCTCACCCTGGAGTAGTGTAAGGATGGGTGACCTTCTGGGAAGGACCCAAAGGTTAATCACAAAAGACTAGGGGCGAAAAAGTCAAGGGCAAAATAAATGTTTCCAATGGCTAATTAATTGCATTCAACTATAAATATCCAAGCATTCAAAACGGAGAGAAGAAGAGAACACACATTGAAAGCTTCCAACATTTATTTCGTTCAACTACCTCTTTGTAAATCATTGATTATATACTCTGTGCCTCAGTGATGACATATCCACTCTTTAGAGAGAGTTTAAATTGCCATTCGTTATTGTAAACTTGTGAGAAACTCAAGGTTGAGACCTTGAGTCTGTTGGGCTGAGATTGTGCAGAAAAATAGAGGTTGCGAACTCTGTTTTAGTAAACATTGTAAGGGGAGTGTGATTCCCATTGCAAAGGCTTGAGAAGCCAATTGTTGTTGCTGTTAGTGGATTGAGAAATCTCATAGGCTCTCTGAGAACTAGACGTAGGTTCGGATGACTGAATCATGATAAATCTCTCGTGTTCATCTTCCCTCTACACTCTGGTTACTTCGTTTTAATTCTAGCTTTGTGATTTTGATTTTTAAAATGACAAATTCACCCCCTATTGGTCAAATCCTACACTAACACCACACACTTTCAAGTATCTCAATTGTAATTTCACAATCTTTCAATAACAATACTTTAATTAAATCAGAATCTCATACCACATAATCCTCTTCCATTTTAAATAAATTAAAATTTCTGCAAACACAATATTATTTAAATATTTGATACAAATTTATGAGCATGTCTTAGTACTCAAAATTCACAAAAGCAATGGCGCACTCACAAATATTAAGTATTATCATAAAAAATAGTCACCATAGCAAGCAACAATGGTAAACTATTGAAAACGTAAAACTTCCAGTCTCAAAACATTTGCTCCACATGATAATCATTATCTTCAGTTTACTGATTCAATACTCGTAAATTCCCTAGTGAAATAATATGAGTGATAATATGATCATATTAGAAACAAATTCAATAGTGGAGAGATAATATCGATGAAAATATGTATAAATTAATCACAAAAAACAAGAATGAGAAAAGACAACAAACTCTCAAACCCAATCCGCTCACTTTTGTTAGAAACAAATTCAACAGTAGGGAGAAGAGCAATCATCACTATGTAACTCCCCGACAATTGGTCAAAATGAAGAACTGAGGCTCAAAGTAAATACTCAATAAGATGCGCTCCTAAGATTAGCAGAATGTATCTCTCAAACCCAATCATGGAATTGTCCAAATAATAGGAGGATCATATCTAGGTTACAAACTCATGCCAATTGAAACATCCACTTTCTTTAACTTAAAAGCTTAAAATCTCATTTATATGATCATAATTAAAACTCATGGAATGCCAACCCAAACCAGAGTTGATCTAAAGTTGTTCACAATTGAAATTTTCCACATAAAAAATCAATAGCTAACAAAGTACCCTCCTCTAGGGAGTATATGACCAAAAATAATTTAAAATTAGTTATTAGTAGCTTTACAAAAATACCAAGTGACCTTAGTGATTGAAAGAGTATACATGGACCAAAAGTATGGCAATATATATATGCATCTCCCACAATAATGTTTCAAAAGGAGGCCCTACAAAGAAAATTCAACACTATGCCTCCAGCTCCTTTCCTTCCCACCTATTCATACTAGGGCCCTCTCCTGAAAAATGTTAAACCACGGGGTGAGACATAAAGTCTAGTAACCAACAAATAATTCACCAAATATACAGCCAGGGTTATAAGGGGTGAAGCAAGGACAAATGCATTTAGAAAGGTGTGGTTCACATTTATAAGCCAAAGGAGCACTTAATTAATGATTTAATACCCAACATAAAGATATACATGAACGAGAAAGGTTTACAGGTGCATAAAATTCCATGTGAATTCAACAATATCCCAGTGTCTACCAATCACTAGATAACACACATTATACACCCTTCATTATATACATTAAATAGAAGAGTTGGTAGATTAATAAAATTTTGCATAATTCAATAAGAATCCTAGTGCCTATCAAATCATGTGATATCACATATCATACAAAATTCCCTCCACCAAACTCCTTTTATCTCCTTTGACGTGGACTTTAACCCATGATGATAGAAGACTTGGCCAGAGTCAACCATCATTATGCGATTTATAAGCCCCTTCCTAGTAGACACAATTGGGTCCAAGACTAAAAAGTGTCAAATCTCTCTATGGTTGCCTACCTCTATGTCCAAGACTCATGAAAGTTGACCATTCTTAAGCCGCCCATAACTGGGTTCAAGATTTGGAAAGTCCAATAAAATGTCAACCACTATGATCAGTAGTAGAGACCATTGCCATGGACTTTATGGTTTACCAACATTATCAACATCTCAATACCCATCCCCCAATAACATGATAACAACCAAATAAACAACACATGCATTCACATGCTCATTGCTATCACCTTCTAAATTATAACACATATTCCTAGATATGATTAGCCAATGAAGTAGTTTTTCATAATATAAAGTCTTATCCACTTCATCATCATTTCATAACATAAGAAAATTTATACCTCAAGATGTTATGTATCAATTTTCTCAAATAAATCATAACATGTGAATTTTCAAATGTTAGAATAATACTGACAGTTTAAAAGATGTTTTGCAAAAACCATATAACCCATACAAGCATATGAGATAAATTAAATGTGGTTACCTCTCACCAAGTAAGTTGCACAACCACAATAGTTTGAGCTAGATGATCAAAACCTCAAAACACAAATTAATCTACACAACCATAATTGCACATCAATACATGACAACAAAAAATAATCTCACTTTGCCATTAATACATGCGTATGAGACATGACCCAACTCAAGCATAGTCCCACTTTTAAAACCAAGATTCTAGTCGTTACTAAATACCTTGGAATGGGTCAAAAACAGTTGTGATTTCCAAGGATTGTGCTATAGGGTGCAACCCCAGGGTCGTTCTCTAAATTGTAACCATAGGCGCAATTGATTTTGATTAGCTTATGTACTACAAATGATGAAATGATTTGAGGGGTTGTTGTATAAACCCCTACACTTAAATTAAGCATTAATGACCCATCCAAAAGTCCAAGTGCGTTTTAAAAAATCAAGGTAAAGCTTGAAAACTCTGTGATACCCAAGATAAACCCCCACACTTAAATCAACCATTATCCTCAATGGTTTGAAAAGAAAGGTAATAAAAGGAAGTATAAATAGAATTCAACAAGTGCTATCAACAATCAACGCAATTTGGAATGGAAAACAGTAGGGGAACTACATATATAAAAATATCCAAAAGTAATCATAGTATCCAGCAACTACATGATATACACAAAAACATAAAATAAAAACAGAGACAAAACAGAAAAAGAAATAACTACTTCTGCATGGCTGAGTCACCATCAGAATCCACAACCGCAGTAGCCTCCTCCTTGTCTCCGCCATCATTAGCTCCTCCTCCTTCTAATGTGGATGGGCCTGTCCCTGATGGTCCAACGTTGCTAATGAAATCATCCTCCTCGGGAGGAAGCTCAAAGTGTAGATGATGGGTTATTAGAGTGTCCATCCGGCGGTGATATCTCCAGTCCCGCTCAAGGTGTTGAAGCAGGGACAGGCGAAACTGCTGAAACTCAGCTGCGATGCCCTCTATGTTGACTGGGTCAGGAGATGCCGGAGGGATATGGGGTGCTTATGGTGCAGGGGGCTCCTGGACATTCTACGTTTGAAATGATTTTTGGCTTGTATGGAAGTAGTGTGTTGTGGTGTGTCGTTGCCCGTTAGTGCTACTGTCTTTGGGGTATCATAGGTTATGTAATATCCACCCTTTTCGGTAAACTAACAAAGAGGCCGAATCGTTAGTTAGAAGATACGACAAGGCCCAGAAATAAGAGTACAAAAAGAAGAGATGTCGATGGACCAAAAAGACCCTGGTCAATTTAGTCCTAAGGCTTTGAGATTTCTAAGGATGTAAGCCAGGGACATAAATGTCATTAGGTATAAAGACCAAGGGCAATAT
>JANTPZ010006711.1:0-10990 GCA_025593235.1 Vachellia pachyceras | reverse complement strand
AAAGTCAAGCACAACAGGAAAGTCCGCACAGAAATAATAGGATAATTAAGGGCTTTAAAAAATTTGCAAGTGAAAATGTGGAATTGTTTTTTCCTCAAGAGGCGGGAGAGAGAGAAGAGAGAAGCGGTTAGTGGTATTGTATTTTCAAAGTCTGGTTTTCTGAAAAGGTTCATTGCATGTTGCATTCCCCTGTGTAAGACAGGGTGAGGGGAAATGAAGCTGTTGACGACACCTCTGTTTCTTCTTTTCCCAATATAAAAACTTTCCTCTCATTCATTCATTCATTCATTCATTCATTCATTCATTTCTCATTCAATTACATTTTCCTCCTATTTAAGAGGCTGCTTGTTTTTGCCCTGCTCCTTGTGGGGTTACTCCTTTCTCTAATGTTCTTGATCCTTTTTCTGCTTCAACTTCTGGTTCTGATCGTCTTCTTTGCTGCGTTTCTGTCGATCCTTTTTGGGAGGTTTCAGTTTTTGGAGCTTGGGCTCTCGTCTTTTGTCTTGCTGTACTCATGCCTGCCCTCGTCAATTCCAGTAGTACGCTTTCTGAGTTTTTGGGGTTTCTTCAACGTTTGGATTGTTCTTATGCATGTTGGCAACTTTGGATTCTTCATGAGTTTCTTGTGTATTTTATGATTCAGATGAAGAAAAAGAACTCGTACAAATAATACATTTCTATTATATTTTATCAGAATCCGCTTTCCCCATTTTAACAAGGGGATCAACCATCTGCTGCTCAGTGTGCTGAATTCAGGAAAAAAAATAATATCTATCTTAACCGATATGTATATTTGATTGCATGTGTATGAATACTACTAGAGTTCGTCCTTGATATAAGAGTCCATTGAAAATGGGGAAATTGGATCTACTTGTCTCTCTGCAACTGAGTAAATAAGTGTACTGGTTATAATGTGTTGAGTTCTTAAATCTTTTTGTTATTTGTGGGTTAAATTATGAGATGCTTCTGGTTGAACATACCATAATTGGGATCCATTTTTGTGTGGCTGATTTGTGAATCGGTTTTTTCAGGTGATGATGACCTCTATCCTGGGGGGTCTTTTTGCTCAAATCCTATGGATTTGGGTAGGTTATATGCTATTGGTTCCAACTTGGATGTTTACTACCCTACTAGCAAGCGAGCTCGGATCATCAGGGCCCCTTTTGTCTTTGAAACTCTTGAGTCTGAGCAAAATCAAAAGCCTACTATTGAAGTTCTTCCTGATGAATGCCTATTTGAGATATTCAGACGGCTCCCTACTGGAAAAGAAAGGTGCTCATGCGCTGGTGTATCTAAGAGATGGCTTATGCTCATGAGCAGTATCAGCAAAGCTGAAATCTGCAAGCCTGCTTCATCTGATATCGAAATTAACCCGGCCGATGAGGATCAAGATAGTGAAGGTGATGATGGCTGGCTTACAAGGTGTTTGGAAGGAAGGAAAGCAAATGATGTAAGACTGGCTGCAGTAGTGGTTGGGACTAGTGGCCGTGGTGGACTTGGGAAACTCTCTATCAAAGGAAACAACTCTGGGTGTGCGGTCACTAATGTTGGCCTCTCGGCCGTTGCTCGTGGCTGCCCTTCACTAAGGTCACTTTCTTTATGGAATGCATCTTCTGTTGGTGATGAGGGCCTCATTGAGATAGCGAAAGGATGCCATATGTTGGAGAAGCTTGATTTGTGCCAGTCTTCATCTATTAGTAACAAGAGTTTGATTGCCATCGCAGAGAGATGCCCCAATTTGACTACCTTAAATATTGAATCATGTCTAAAGATTGGAAATGAGGGACTACAGGCTCTTGCGAAGTTCTGCCCCAACATACAGTGCATCTCTATCAAGGGTTGCCCTCTTGTTGGAGATCATGGAGTTTCAAGTCTGTTAGCATCAGCCTCCAACCTATCAAAAGTGAAGCTTCAGTCTTTGAACATTACTGATTTTTCTCTGGCTGTCATTGGCCATCACGCAAAGGCAATTACAAATTTGACTCTTAGTGACCTCCGAAATGTCAGTGAAAAGGGCTTTTGGATCATGGGTGTTGCTCAGGGTCTGCAGAAATTGACTTCGATAACAATTAGTTCATGTCGAGGGGTAACTGATGCAAGCATTGAAGCCATCGGTGAAGGTTGCTGCAACCTGAAGCAGATGTGCCTTCGAAAGTGTTACTTTGTATCTGACAATGGGCTAGTAGCATTTGCCAAAACCGCAAGATCTCTTGAGGGCTTGCACTTGGAGGAGTGTAGCAGAATCACCCAGTCTGGTATTATTGTTGCCCTTTCAGATCTCAAATCAAAGTTGAAGTCTCTCTCAATTGTGAAGTGCATGGGAATTAAGGATATAGATATGGAAGAATCTATACTTTCCCCTTGCATGTCTCTTCAATCTCTGTCCATACGATACTGCCCCGGTTTTGGTAGTGCAAGCCTGGCTATGGTTGGAAAGTTGTGCCCTCAACTTCGGCACATTGATCTCACTGGGCTTTATGGTGTAACTGATGCTGGTCTTCTCCCTCTTTTGGAGAACTGTGAGGCAGGACTTGTGAAGGTGAACCTTGCTGGCTGTTGGAACTTGACCGATAACATTGTTTCAGCCTTGGCAAGGCTACACGGTGGAACACTTGAAATGCTGAATCTTGATGGTTGCATGAGGATTACTGATGCAAGTTTGGCTGCAATTGCAAATGACTGCCTGCTGTTAAATGATCTGGATGTGTCAAAGTCTGCAATCACTGATTTGGGCTTAGCGGTTCTTTCCGGTGCCAAGCAGCTTAGCCTGCAAGTGCTTTCCCTGTCAGGCTGTTATGACATATCAAACAAGGGCGTCCCTTTCCTTAAAAAATTGGGTCGAACATTGGAGGGGTTGAATATTCAAAACTGCAATTCAATTGGAAGCAGCAAAATTGAGTCATTGGTGGAGAGCTTGTGGGGATGTGATATTCTGGCTTAATGAATATAGTAGTAACAAGTGCATCTACTGGATCCGGGAAGGATGCACAATTATAATAGGCTTTGAACTGTGGAAGTAGAAACTCAGAAAAATACATAGTACATGTATAAAGCTCATAATGATCAACTCACAGCCAGTGAGTTGGTCACATTCGGCATAATTTTGGGCCTGATATGCTTATCTCAAGTGGACTAGGTGGCAGTTTGAGGACCTGGTCGTTTCCCAGTGAACCGTGGCAGATCCCTTCTTGAAACCCCTCTTTTTTGCAGGCATTTCTTTGTCAAATGCTTGTTTCAACCCTTTGGGTTAAGGCTATGGTTCCCCCTGGTTGATGGCTTGGTTTCCACTTGTGGGCAGTGCATTGTTTATGTGAGGTCTTACTTTGTGTTGCTGGATGCTGTATAATGAGTGTTTTAGCCTCTTTGTCCATACTTAAGTTTACTTCAGTTGTTCTATAAGCTTGATGTCTCAGTGCGGTTCCCACGTGTCTTTCGATTGAAAGGGATGAGGGACTTGTCTTTAAGTAGTTTTCCTTAAGTGTCTGTCTTCTGAGTTTTGTCTGTGGTTGTGTAGGTCAGTTTTTAAGGCTAGGTGTCTTGTTTTTCTAGGGCTTTGTTAGTGGCAGTTCCTTCGCCTAGTCTGCCACAATAACCCCTGTTCTGGGTTTTTCTTAATCAAGTCCTTGTTTTTGCAGGCTCATCTTGCTTTATCAATTGTACTCTGTACACCACTTTGTTGATCTATAATAAGAATAACTACTTCTCAGTTCTTACCCTTTATCCATTATCGTAATCTCTTCCCTTTTTGCTGTGAATGTGTGTGCGCGTGTGTGTAAAGAAGGATACACAAACTGACGGGTAAAGTACTTGTGAGTTCATATGTGTGTGTGTGTGTATAACTGTTAGTGGCGAGCAGAATACTAAGATGAGGAAAATTGGGTAGAAAATGGCGGAAAGGGAAGATGTCGAGAATTGGAGTAACAGAATTGTTGATGGGGTGCATGGGAATACTAATGAGGGTGACACGAGTGTTTGCTTGGTGAGAGCAGGTAGGTGGCTCACATTTACAAGTGGAAGCTCTTTAAGTATACATATTTACAAGGTTCAAGTGATGTTGAACTGTACTGAAGGATCTGATTTGATATAATAGCAGGATCAAAATATCTGTCCCAGTTGGTGCAAGAATCTGCAGTTGAAAAGTAGGGAGGGAGCCTGAGAAAACACACCAGTGATGGAGAGAAGGATTGTTAAGCTGCACATGCACTTCGCATTTACTTGCTCAAAAAAGGCAAACACTCACTGACTCTGCTCCTACCCACTATCGCATTTACTTGCTCAAAAAAGGCAAACACTCACTGACTCTGCTCCTACCCACTATCGCATTTACTTGTCTCCTTTCACCCGTGTGCCTCTTCTGAATTTCTTTGAAGAGTTAATAGGATTGTTAGTGCTTATATTTTGATCAAATTTTAATGTTAGTCCTATAGTTTTTTTTTTTGGTGAAGTTAGTCCTATAGTTTTACAAGGACTCAATTTCCTTCCCTCAAGTCCTACAAGACCTCAAATCTCATGAAGTATTAATTATGGATCCTTCGGGATTGAAATCTTGATCTGCTTTGTATGAATGCTGGTTTAGGGATCAAAAGATCTTTAGGGATAGTCATATCTCTAACCCTTTTGGTGTCCCAGCTAAAAAGATTTTGTACATATGTTGCTTGTGTTGGCCAAGATGCTACGCATATTATTAGTGCTCTGATGAGTAGTTTTGAAGTAATCTATCCTTTGCACCAGCTTTACAACCCAATAATAATAATGAGAAACTAATCTCTTAGTCCCATAGTTTTAACCAAATTGTGATTCAGTCATTAAACTTTAACTCAGTACAAATCAATCCTTGTAGTTTTAACTCAGTTGTATCTCAGTCTCTAAATTGTGACTCGTTACAATTTAATTCTTATAATTTTAATCATTTTATAATTTAATCCTTATATTTTAGAAATTACATCATATATATATAATAAAAAATCATGGACTAAATTATAAAATAGTTAAAACGATAGAGATTGAGGTGTAGTAAGCCAAAATTCAATAACTAAGTTATAACTAAACCAAAAGTATAGCTACCAAGAGGAGGAGGAGGAGAATAATAATAATAATAATAATAATAATAATAATAATAATAATAATAATAAAGAATACAGATTGATTGAGGAATAGAAGAAAAGAAACATTGAGATGACTCCACCACTTTGTCCTTCTAAGCTTCTTGCTCCAAGAATCTCCCTGACGGTCTCTGCACTTTCTCCTCCAAACATACGTACAAGTGTTCCTAATCTTCAGTAATTTCCAATTTCAATGCCCATTAATGTTTAAATAATTTAAACAAAAATAAATTTCGTCTTTTAGATTTTCACAAAATTTTCAGTTTTGATTCCTTAGCTTCAAAAATTATTTTTAAATAATTTAATATTAATATTATTAGCTTCAAATGATAACTTTTTTATAATAATTATTGTTGTTTTGAAAATTTACACTAACATTTAGAAATTCAGTATATTATTTTTCTATTAATCGCGTCAGAGCTAGATGATTGAAAATATACTTTATGGAATTAAGGAAACAGAATAAAATTTTGTATGGAATTAAAAAAACTTAAGAATGGGCAATATTGATTTCAAATAGCAATGACTGTAATTATTTTAAAAATCAAAATTTAAGTTTAAAATTTCAGAATTATGTCTCCTAATTATATCTGATTAGTCTTTTTTTTGGGGGGGGATGAAATTATATTGGAATTGCATATCATTGCATAACTACTTATCTATGTATGTATATAATATATATCTATATAATAAATGAATAAATCAAAGCATGCACTTTTAGTCTGCAAATATAATACAAACTAATAATTTTGTTGGCAATTTCGCCACACTGATAAAAAAAATAATTAATATTTTTGGGTTCTTATCTTATCAGATAGCTGTATGAGAGAGAAAAAAAAGAAAAAAAAAAATCTTCCATTCACCGTAATCCATCGTTTTTATGTCTGGCTCTTAGTAGTCTTCTTCATTTTCTTCTTTTTTTTGGCCAACAATTTAGCCTTTGCATTTAATTATATGTTTATCAATAAAATACTTCATGATAGGAAAATGCTCACATACTTAGTCTTAAATGCTTAATATATTTTTATTTAATCAAATCAAGACAAGTATAGAATAACAACTCGATCGGATTGTACATTGTTATCATCTAAACAGATCCGATTACGTTGAAATTCAACCCAAATTTGAAAGTTTGATGAATATTTGTTTCTTTTCTAATACTCATTATCTTCCATTTGCTTCTAAACTTGCCTTTCAGGATAAACATGCCGAATCAAACTAGTGCCGGTGAAGGGCCGCCAACCTTTGGATTATATGGGCAAGTTCGTAGTGAAACAATTAGACTTCTGCTTTTGGATAATAGAGGTGAAGATACGATAATGTTACTAGCTTATGGTTCAGACATGGACGATGAGATTGAACAAGTAGGAATGGTGAATCCTGCAACTCAAAAGTCACTAGAAAGTTTAGAAAAAGTTAGAATTGAAGAGCCTACATTGTGTTGACATTCCGTTAAATGAAAGAGAAGCAGCAGAAGAGGAAGAAGCAGTTCGAATGCTTAAGCCCTGTGGTCATGTGTATCACCTGAATTGCATCCTCAAGTGGTTCAACAAGCACAATACATATCCTTTGTGTCGCTGCAAGATTCCAAGCTAGTTTACATGTTAATATCATGTTTTTATTTCCAGTTTGAAGATCATGATTGTTTTAGTAATCATATTCACTCCAAATCTTTATATATAGTTGAGTGCTTTCTAGTTTTGGGCATAAGTTCTGTTTTTGGCAAACGGCATTGTATATGCTATCTCTGGAGAAAATGGAATAAATAGAGTTACCGAAAAGGCTAAAGCATATACCTTGTAAACCAGAACAAACTGGGATTTCCCTACCAGTGGTCATCAAGAACGGACCATTAGGACTCGCTTTCCAGCATTAACCATTGTTTATGACTTTAAGGTTATAATTTTCATATTAATATAATACTGGTATCGGGACCCTTAGGATGAAGTCATCAAAAGTTAAGTACGAGATAGAGATAGAGTGAGACTGTGAACCGAATAGATTTTATGCAAAAGGACAAATTTTATCAGGAAGAACATAATATTGCTTAGCAAAGCAGCATTACTGTGTTTCACCAAAAAAGAAGCAGCAGCATTACTGTGATGATGATTTTCATCAGCAAAGACAGATCATGCAGTGGTTGACCTTGACCATAAAATCTGAATACGTCTGATGTATATGTTTCACAGAGGTTTAAGACTGACATTAAACTTCCAAGCTTAATAATAACACGCAGAGGGCAGAGTTAAAAGGAAAATGAAGGAAAATGAAGTAAAATGTTATGTATAGTTAAAGTGAGAAAAAAGAGAGAGTGAGCATAATAGTACTTGAATTATTTGAAAAGGGCAGAGCATCGGATAGTCATTTCAGGCAGCAAAAAGATGAAAGAGAACTGTGAGAGTCATTCAGGCCCCAAAACTCAGGCTCAGACTGAGTAGCAGCATTTGTTAGCTCTAAAGACAAATCTTCAATACCAAGGCCTGCAACCCCCTTATTAAAGGAACTGATCAGATTCAACTTTCTCTGACACCCATATGCTCCTCCTCCTCCTTCTTTTTATGGACTAATGGGTTCCCAAAATACACACCCTAATGGGTTAAACCAGAAGAAGAAGACCACTTCAGTCATTCTGATTCTCGTCATCTCTCTCACACTACTCTATCCTTCTAATTCAGGTAATTATTTGAGAACAAATGTCAAAAATGCTTGAGGGGGTTTCTTGGGGTATTACCTGTGTGAGTGTGTGTTTTGGCAGATTCTGCAGAAGAAGTTAAGCAGAAGAAAGTGGCAATGGGGTCAAGGCCTCCTGGGTGCTTGAACAAGTGCCCAGGGTGTAATCCTTGCAGGGCTGCTCTGGTAACATCTCCACGCCACAGATCAGAGATGGAAGCACCATCACTTGGTCAGAGAGATCGTGAGGGATACTATCTTCTGTCATGGAAATGCAAATGCGGTAACAAGCTCTTTGAACCATGACAAGTTTGTAACCTTACTATTAGGGTAATATTTCGATGGATTCATTCACTCTAAGAGGCGTACCTCAACTAGTGTAACTGGCAAGCTTGTTTCAAGTTTTCAAGGGACCTAATCTATTTCTCATGAACTGGCCCATGCGCATTCACATGAACGGGCCTGTTCACTTGCTTATTAATTATCCTTCTAAAAATTGGTTCAGTTGGTAACAAGTCGAGAGATAATCATAAAAATTTTACTATTGATATGGAAACTTGTTGGTAAGTGATTTTAATAATTAGTGTTATATATGTCCTTTGAATTCGAAGCACCTTGATTATAGTAAAACCTTAGGATTAAACTGACATAATTGGTTGGTAAAACAAAACTCTCCTCTAAACACAAGCCTTAATCACACCCCACGGGGATTTTTTTTTTTTTTTGAAATCTAATGACGAGAAACACAGATATTTGGGCTTTTAGAGTTAACAGTCGTTTAATAATTGCTTCGAGTATTAAGATGATTTGTGCTTAACTAAGAAAACCGAATAGGGTGTAGTTAAGAGCCTTGGCTTCGTTGTCGTCGATATAAGATTTCATTCCTCTTTTTTCTATGTTAATTTTCTTTTTCCATAATACTTCTGTTTATTAAGGCAGACTCGTTTCTATGCATTAAATCTTAAAAACTAAATAATAAAGGTATTTTGAAAAAATGTCGCAAATTCTCTATGTGTTAATTAAAAACATGTTGCTGCTTATTTAAAAAAAAATGTTGAGATGTGATGGAGAAAAAGGTGAGCTGTCATTGGACGTTAATAAAGTAATGTAAATAATGACATGAGGCGATGATAAGGCCTGGCGGGAATGATAATTTATGTTCCCATGGCTTCATCTTCATGTATTCATCCTTCTCTCCCATTGGATGAATCTTTCCCTCCACTCGTGGTTCCATCTTCCACCTTTCCTATCTTAATCATGCACCCGCTGGGATTAGATCAAGCAAACTTCGTAAACATATAAATTTTAGCGAAATTTATCATAAGTCTCAGATTGAGAAATCAATGAATAAAATGTGTTAAGATTGTTAAAATTACCATTTAGTCCTAGTAGTAATTAATCCGGTTGTTATTAACAACCTCACCAGTTGTCAGTTAGACCAACTACTGTTGGGATTTGATGGTAATTTTACCAATCTTTTAAACATTTCGTTTATTAATACTTTTTGTTAAGACTTGATTTTAAGTTCCCCTAAATTTTATGATTCTGGTTCCCTTAATTTTTTTAAATGAAAACAATTAAAGGGATTGAAATCAAAATTCAATTAAACTGCGCTGAGCCTTATTTGATTCTTTGCATATTCAACTAATTCAAATAGTGCTCAATTTTTTTAAAATAAATAAACCCAGGAAATGAAATAAGAGTGGTTGTCAATTTTTTGGTAATAAAATCATGATTAATTTCCATGACATATCCATATGTTTTAGACTATAAATAAAATTTAATGTATTGTATATTTAATATAAACAAGTTAAAATTGATATGTTACTACTACGTACCTTTAATGTAAAGTTCAGTTGACTTTCTTCAAAAAAAGTTAAATAAATAACGTAGAAATATTTATTCGTGTTTATTATTAATTTACATATCAGTTTACTTGATTTGAAAATAAAAGTATAAATATAAATAATGTAAAGTAATTTATATAACTTTGACACATATATATATATATATATTCCTTTTAAAGTGTAAAACAAAAAAGATAAACAAACATGGCATATTAGTTCAGAAAAGGAAGTGGGAAGAAAACATCTCAGTCCATTATAGCTGTCGTTGAAAGTGGGAGGCCATTGAAAGCATTGAAGCGGAAGGAACCATGGAATCTTTTCCTCATCCTTCATTTAATAGCCCCTGTCTGTGTCATTACTTTACTTTGTCAATTGTAAGTGTATATTCACAATATGCACGTAATTGCTCCAATCACATCATGACAAGTGGCATGGTGCTTTCACTCAACTTGTACCATACACTTTGACGACGGAAAATCATGCACCATACTTTGACCCCCTTTGGAGCAAATCGTGGAATAAAGCCTAGTAATTGAGCATCCATACATAGGACAAACGCTCCTGCACATAACATGCATATATTATTCACACAATAATTGGCTTAAATAAATAATTGCCCCAAAAATCTCACGTGAGGAAAATATTAAAATAAAATTTCACACTAACCATTAACTCAAGCCGTACGATGGCGGGCAATAATCATTTCCTAAATAAGAAAGCCATCACCAAGCGCGCGCATCTATATATATATCCATCTACATGTGAAACAGGGAACATCAAATTCGAAATTTCTTTTATGCACTCAAATAAAAATAAAATTATTTTAAAATCCGAAAAAATTCGAAATCTATAAAAAAATATATCAAAATCAATAAATTCCTCTTAAATTCTTCTCTATATATGTAAATTTTTTTCTCTTAACAGATTCTTATTGACCCAAATTATCGTGACTTCTCCCACGCATGGAGTCAAATGACGGCACTGCCCTTGCCTTCCAAATTGCGCCGCTCCACGACACGAATCGGGGTGGGGCCCACAACAATCTCCTCGAAGGGCTGAGCCAAGGAATGGCCATCCCCTGACCCCGCGACGGCGACCAGCCGGCTCATGGCCTCACCGTTGAATCGGGCTACCGGGCCCCACCAGAGTGTGAAATCAGCAGCCACTTTGCTCCCCTGTCACATACAGTGGCCCACCACAGGCCAACTCAACCATTCGTAGGCCACGATGGCAGCCTCGTTAATACCTGTCAAGCTTTGTGTGTGTTTGACGAAACCAGCTAATGTCCTAAATATCCCATAAAAATCGTGATTTTCACCGTTTCATTGTCACTCCTCAATGCTCCACCTGGCCTTCAATGATGATGTGGAC
>JANTPZ010006710.1:0-13380 GCA_025593235.1 Vachellia pachyceras | reverse complement strand
ATCCTCACTGCACTTCATAATTTTAATCTTGACATGTCAAAGATGCTTGGTTGGTTATAATAATGAAGAAAACCTACAGGTATATTCACTACGTTAAAGAAATCTTCAAACCAGTCCTTACCAGAGAGGCTGAGACAGTCATATCCAGTTACTATCAGCTGCAAAGGAAATCTGGAACTCATAATGCAGGTTTGAAGCAGAGACATGTTTTGAGAAAGAGTTTAGTAGTTAAATCAATTCTTTTTGGCTTAATTAGTTGCAATGTAGCTAGGACAACTGTTCGCATGCTGGAAAGCTTGGTTCGCCTAGCTCAAGGTATGTTATTGAGTACTGACACAAAAGTGAAACTCAACTTTTTAACTTCTCTTTTTCCCTCATATGCTTTGACTCCTATTCACAGCCCATGCAAGGTTGATGTTCAGAAATGAGGTGACTCGACTAGATGCCATCACAGCTATTTTGTGCATAGAATCTTCAATGACTACCTCTGCTATAGTGGATTGCATTGGTAATGCTCTGCATTCCAATTTTACTGAAAACCCGGATGAGGAATGTATCCTTGCTAGCTTTCTTTGCGAAATCGTTTCACATTTACAATTTTATTTTGTCAATAGTCTTGCCCCCAAAAAACACAAAATTTGAATAATAAGTAGTTAACATAATGTTCTTTGCCCTCCTAAATTGATAAGTTCTTGTTTAGCTAGTATTTACTTTGCCTATGCTGAAAGACATTCAGCTACTTTGAAAACTGAGGGAGCAGAGGTTAAGGAATTGGCAACTTAAAGATGCGTATCGTTTATCAATTTGAATGTGGGAATATTTAGGTTCAGTTTTTCTATTGCTATTCATAGGAACCTCAGCTGATTGTAGAATTCAGGAGCGACCACATTTGACCCAAAAAAAGAAAAAAAGACTGCTAATATTAGTCTGCTTGATGGAACTTCTTTTTTTTACCATTTTTAATTACGACCTGGTAATGATTTTTTCGTTTCGGTTATATATTTCTCAATACTTTGAATTTTTTTTTTTTTTGCACTTTTTAGATGTGGCATGCTAAGATTTTAAGGAATCATTGTGACAAAAATGAAGGCGCAAGTCAATCATCTCTTTGTACATATGTATCTAAGAATGGCTTTAACCCATTACTGGAATTGCTGGAGAAAGAACAATATATTTAATGTTGCTCATACATGTACAAATTGAAATGCATGCTGCGAGCTCTGTATCATATTGTAATTTACCTTGCTTCAACTAGATACAGATTCTTAACTGCATGGAAAAACAGATACGAAACAGGAGAGGATGATACTAGAAAAATTGGGAATTGATGTATCCTCTGACTAACATAATAGAAGGCTGAAAACCAAGATACAAGAGCAGGTTCTAAGCTAATTAAAGATCAAATCACAAAAAGTACTACTACTTGGTTGATTGTGCAGTTTTCACTCCAAAACAAGACTGTATTTACAGTGGGTAACCCCACAGCTTTAGCACTTGAGATGAAACGGCATGTCATTCCTGTAAACATCAATTATAGATACTTCATCAATTTTTCTATCTTTAAGTTCTGTTTGTGGTTTAGCCTATTTGCTTTAGTTTGAAGTGTAATTATAGTGTACTTGCTGGCTTGGATTAAGACATCTGGGCAGGTAGTTTAATGACGATCTTGTTCTTGAGCAATCATTTTCTAAACTAGCTGACTTTTTGATGATATATATTACTTGAGCTTCATTTTAGAGAGGAAATAGGACAAAAACATAAGTGGGTTAGTTTGTTTATGTAGCTAGAATATGCATCTGTCCATGTGACTGGCATTTCTTGTTCCACTTCAGGGTAAACCTTGAAACTACATCAGAAACTCAATCTACTTTCAGAATTAAGTTTGCAGTTCAAATTTGACACTCCTAACACTTTTACAGACAAAAATTTGTAGTTCAACCAACAGGTAAAAACCTTTCGTTTTTTTGAACTGTGGTAGATAAACCTTCTGTCGTCATTAATTTGCAACTTCAAGATATCAAGGTCGCTTCAATTTTACAGACTAAAATTGATTCCCTGTGAGTGCTTTAAAGAAATTCACAGGCCACAATCACAATATATTCCCACCAAAAGAATTATTCAAGGGTGACTGTAAATAAGCTTAAGGATTAATGGCAAAACTGAAACGAACAAGTTATTAACAATTAAAAGCAGGAATCTTTTATGCTGAAGTGCTTAGCTCAACTGTCTCTCCTCGTAAGACTGTTGCTTTTGGATGGGAAGGGAGTCATGTTGCGACTGGAAAAACTTCAATTTTCCTTTCTAGCATGGAAATTAAACATCAATACAAGCCAAAAATTTCCACCGGAAGGCGCGAACTACTCCCCAGATGATAGCATTAACAAATGCCATAACTAAACCCATTTTGAATAAATCAGGAAGGTCTACATAGCCAGCTGTCAAAAACAAAAATTAAGGCTGATGTTGAACATATTGTATAAATGACAAAGTAAAAGAGACATGATGAATATAAGACAAGCTTTCCCGGACAGTTTAAAGTTTACATGTAGCAACTAGAATCATAGTCACGTAAAAGAATTAAGATATCAGCCGCAATTGTTGAACATATCTTTTCAATGACAATGTAAAAGAGTTGCATGAGAAACATCAGATAAGCCTTCTCAGACAGTCTAGTACATGTTGCAGCTAGAATTACAAGAAACTAATGAAAACTCAGCCTCTTCAAAGATTGATTTGGGTAGGTTTTTTTCAGCTGGTTAACTGGTAATATTTATTTATTCCCTTTATTTGGGAAGGCTTTCCATTAAATCTCCCAGAAGACTTTGGAAGTTCAACTGGAAGTCCTTAATAACCCTGCCTCTCTATTAATAAATCCCACCGAACAAATGGTTTCAATGAAACCTTTCCTTCCCATCCCCCCAAAATCCTCTCAAACACTTCTTGAGATCCTAGAAGCCCCCAATGAGGTTTACCACGGGATAGACATCATGCACTAGATTAATATCTATAATAAGTTGGGCTTGATTAATATCGATACTCCAACTTGAGGGAGAGTGTTGAGATATATTAGGGATGTAGTTAGATACACATTATTAGAGATACGGTTGAGATTCTGAATATATCTCTAATGTATAAATACCTTTTATGGGTACATCAATAATCAATTTTTTTAAAATAAAATAATTAACGTAAACTTATTTGCACTAAATTTAAAGCCCAGAAGGCTCGTTGCCAAATTTCAAAGATATTAAATAGTAGTTATTTACAAGTCAATTCTATAAGGGTTTGTTTGGAAGTCTTTTTTAGAATAACTTTTACGGATTTCAAGGTAAAACTTAGGTTTAGGAGAATAGCTTTTACGGATTTTGACTTTTACAAATTCCAAACAAAAAGTAAGTAGAAAGATGAAAGAGAAAAAAAAAGAAAAAGTAGGAAATAGAAAATTTATTAGGGAGAGGGTGTGATAAGATAAGAAAATAGTTTTTTCAAAACCTAGATTTTAAACTGACGTTTTATATCCAAAATGGCTTTTTTCAAAAAGTGTGAGTATTTGAACCAAACATAGATTCTGGAACCAAGCCTAGGTTCTGGAACCAAACCTAAGTTCTGGAAAGTGAATCCAAACAAACTCTAAGTTTAAAATGAATTTCAGCCGAGTTCCTCAGTCAATATGGTCTAGTAGAATTAGCATGAGAAGCTAGAATGAATAATACAATTGGTCACCATTTTTTCCCTGCTAACAAAAGTGATTTGCCATTTGCAAATGCCAGATTTTAAAATTTATCAAATGATGAAACGATGACTCGCATTGCATTTAGATGGAACTCCGTTTCATTCCATTTTAAATAATTTGAAGAATCTAGTTATACAATCATCATAACTACACAAACTCACCACCGTCCTTGACGTCTCCAATGCTCTATCAGAATATAGTGTATTCTTGGTGTTAGTTTTCCATTCGGCTTCAACAAATACAGGCAACCAGCTAGTCAATACCAAGGCTTCTAACCCAAGCTACGATGCGGAAGGAAATAAAACATCCCAGGTACCTCATCCAGCATTAAGCATCTTCTATCCCAAGTAGCTTCAACGATTCTGGACCAACAAGGAATATACGTCTTGAGGTTTGATATCTGAAAACGACTATTCCCTTATAGGCGGTCCTAGGCACACCGTCCTTCCATTCTTGAAAAATACCAAATTGGCGCGCAATGTTTTCAAAGTCAGACTGATCTTTATACTTGATACGCACATCACCATCAATATTATATGCCTTAAGAACGAAGTCAGCTCCATAGACAGGTTTAGCTTTTCTAACAATGTCTGAGAAGTGCTTGATATATTTGTCCTCCAGCAAATAGCTCAAGTCCATTGACTTCCAATCAACCTGGACATCATTCAATTTTATTGGCTCAAGATAATGCTTAAAAAATTGTCCCAAACTAGAACCATGCTCGCCAAAATTATATGTTCTGCATACTTCTGGACGGATAAATTGTCGCCCTTTACGGTTCTCTTCTAATCTCAACCAGTCATCCCAATAAGCCTTTGGCCATTTCGGTGATAGCTCATCCCATGTATATCTGGTGAGCATCCATCCTAATCCTGGAAAGAAGTCCGAGCGATAAAGTTCATAAGGATTGTGTACAAACTGCTTTTGCCCATTGTCATTCCATGAGGAAACGGCCATAAGGCACCTATCCTTGTCAAGAATAGTTGATGCAGCTTCAAAGTAGTCAAAGAAATCGGGTGCTATTTCCATGTCATCTTCAAGAATGATGATCCGGCTGAAATTATGCTTATAGAATAGCTGATCCAGAGCCCATTTGTAATGACGCGCAATCTTGTAATAGGCTATTAACTCCCCAGGCCTGTCGGTTTGCACTGGTTCAAAATCCAAGTGCTGCATATAAGTTAACTGATCATAGCTCAGAGCCTTGCTCTTGACACTTGGATCTGATCCATCCTGGGATATAAATAATGGATATTTTGAAGCAATGGATCTTTGATATTTCAATACAGAGTTAACAGTCCTCTCCAGGTAATCAGCACGGTTACATGCCATGATCACAACAGCTGCCACTGGGACCTGTTCTTTATCAATCATCCTGTGTAGACCTTTTCCTTCTAGGACCGCAATTCGCCCTTGTTGCAAGCTAATTGGATCAATCAATGATCTCATTTGATTTGTACAGTGGTTTTCAGCTTCAATAGCAGCAGCGAGGCGATCAGCATATTCGGATTTTGTGGCAAAAAGCCTCATCTGGATGTAGATGAATACCCCAGCCGCCACCAACAAAAGGAACCGAAAATCGCATAAAACTTTCGCCATTAACTTATGGGCAAAACTTCAACTGAGATCAATCACAAAACTACAATTTTAGGTCAATCGTATCGCAAAGGAAGCTGCTAAACGGCGCTCGACCCAGCTGAGTTTGTGAATCAAGTCAGCCGCAGGCTCTTTAATCTCTTCCTCTCGGTCCAGCTACTTCCTTCCCTACTGATCTGCAGCCAATGGCTGGCGGAAGGAAAAACACGACACGAGCCCCCCCTAGTTCCTCAACGCTGTGGGGAGAATTGGGGGTAAATAGGCTTTGCAATTGTAAAATGAAATTGTGAAGCGTACGACGGATGAACAGTGACGTCGGGATGAACAGTGACCCTAATAAATCACTTAATTAACAGTGCTGAACAGCACCCCTAGTGAACAATGAGGGTAGGAGGGAAAAAATATAGTAGAATTTAGGTTAGCCCTGTTTACCGTTAAAACAAAGGCTGATTTTATTATGGAACACTTTAAAACTAGTCTTGTTGTTAAGGGGTATGTTCAAACATAAAGTATTGACTACTCTAAGACTTTATACCCTGTGGTGAAAGTCTCCTCTATTCGCCTTTTTATTTTTATAGCTACTACTTATAATTGGGAGCTTTATCAATTGAATGTTAAAAATGCTTTCTTGAATAGTAATCTCCATGAAGAAGTTTATATGAATCAAACAAACGGTATTCCCAAACAAGCACACAATCATCACATACAATCACAAGAACTTAATGGGGGTATTTAGGAAAGCTTCTCAACAACCCAAAAACACGTTCAACAGTGATTTTCTGTAAAATGAGATAGTATACTTCATACATTTACCTTGTAAATGGTAAAAGTACTTCTCCACCGTTTTACTAAACGGTCCCAGTATATTTGACTAGCATAAATGCTTTCAATCATCAACATGTGTTCAAGAAGTTTCTTGAATGGTTGTTGGATTGTGTTACGCATCTTCCGGTTCTAGAAGTTTGCTCTTGAAGTAATGTGTCGGTTTGGGAATGCGGTAAAGAAGTACTTTTACACAAGTTGAAATAAATATGTAGAGGAGATTATCTCGTTTTATAAAAAAATACTGTTGAACGTGCTTTTGGGGAGAAAATAAGCTTTTCCAACATTTGACTCTTGTCAATTTTTTAAAACTTTCAGATTCAAGGAGTCGATAACTTGAAATATTGATATTTATAATTCTTAAATTAATTTTATTTAATTTATAAATTGATGTATAATTTAATTAACATATAAATAAATATTTTTAATCAATGCATTTAAGTTCATTAACTTTTCTAATAAAAATCAATTATCTCTTATATTAATGACATGTGGTAGTATATCTTTTTAATTTGATCTTATAAAAAGGATTAAACCAATTTAAAAATCGGCTCTCATGAAAAACACATTTTCTATGTAAGAGGAAGTTTCTTGAAACAACCCAAAATTGAATCCTAGAGAAAGACAACCAATTTAAAAATTGGCATCTCATTAGAATTACTGGAGGGAGTATTGTTAAATTTGATTCATTTAATTAAAAAAAATTACTCCTTTACTTTCCATTATTATTTAAAATTTAATTTTTTAAAATTTGTCTGAAAGTCACATCTTATTTTTCAAAATTTAATTTTTATTTTTATGAAGGAATTCTGGATGTGACATTTCTTGTCCAAATGAATGACTTTTTAAAAACTAATTCAATTTCTGAAATTTTCATGAAAATTAAGTTGTAAGTGATGTTTCTATGAAATTATGATAAAGTAAAAAAAATTTCATTCTTCTCATCCTAAATTAACTGTAAAAGAATATGTGACATTTTTTATCCTAAATTGATGAATTATTATAAATAAATTTAATTTTTTAAATCCTCGTGAAAAATTAAAAATTATTAAGGGATCTTGAAGGCTCAATTTTTATTAATTTGAGGGACTAAATTAAAGTAAGTTAAAAGTTGAGAACTCAAGATTAATTTTTTCTAAAAGAATTGGCTAAAAGTTAATATTACAGGTGAAATTGCATCAAATTAAAAGATGAGAGATAAAATTGCATAAAAGAAATTAGGGTACTGAATGCATATGAGAAATAAGATCATAATACAACCAGTTTCCAACAAGAAAAATTAATAAAAAAATTTCTAAAGATTAGTAAAATTACAATTACGTTTCAGCAGTAGCTTTTTCTGTTGTTATTATTGGCTGATGAGGTTGTTAATGATAAACGAATCAGCTACTACTTGAATTTTATACTAATTTTTTAAATTTTTATTCATTAATTTCTCAATTTAAAATTTTATGATAAATTTTTCATGAAACTCTTTCTGCCAGTGTAATAAAATGGATTAGAAGGAAACTGACACATGGGAATTCGCTGAGCTGACAGGCAGTGAAATGGATGGGAGAGAAGAGGTCCTAACTCTTATCAACAGTCTCTAGCAGAAGCTAAGCTGACTGGTCACCGAGGCCACACCTTCTCGACGATACAGATCGTACCTGCTTCCTTCCACTCGGTTCATTTTCTGCTTAACCTACAATTCATATCCAAGCAACAACCCTCGATTCAGCCATAAGATTGTAGCGAATTCGCAGTCTTTATCAAATGCTAATGGCGTATCTCAATTTCTCCTATTATTCTCCATTATCCCTCTGGCGTCCTCGGTGAGTTTCCGCCCCCCCCCTTTGGTCTCCTTTCTTAACCTCTTGTTAAATTATATGGTCTCCGAGAGAGAAATGGTTGATGCCAACTGGGATTGAGTTGTCATGGGTGAATTCTTATGATAGTTCCATTTCTGGGTGTAAAGTCTTCTGCTTTTGTGTTTCCTTTGCTTTGTGTTATTTCTTCTTAATGCCTATTGCTTTCTTTATTCCTATCTGTCTGCCATCGATTGTCGGAAAATATAGTTTGGCTATAAACATTTTTGGTTTGGGAATTGCATGTATTTTTAGCTGTTGAGAGATCAGTTTCCAGTGTGGGACTGTGGGGGATATGACTTTTTGAATATTCTTCTGAATCCCACTTGTTGAATTTGTTTTCAATCACTATGATTCTGACTTTTTTTTTCAATGTATCTGTGGCCTCCACTTGGAATAATCGTATACATGATTCAGCTCAATGTGACTCGCCAGCTTTCTAGTATATACTTATTGGGTAGACGATTATTTTTTTTATTTCTTTTTAAATGGATGTCACGCTTTTAATTGTTGTGGTAATTCTAATTATGAACTAGTATTTGAAATGATCAAATGCACGGAGAGATTTTACAACTTTCTTCAAATTCTTTTCTTGTATTCTGCCCACACTACTTTATTTTGGGAAAATGTTTAACGTTCATGCCTAAACTGTTTTGATAAAGTTTCTCTCCTTACCTATTAACTTACTGAACCATATTTTGTTCCTGAATCCAAGAGTTTTACTGAACCATCAGCAGGCCTCTATGTTCATGGCTTTTAAATATCCAGCCGTTTCTTTTGGCTATGTTTGGATATGACAATTACCAATTGAACTTGATTTCTGCTCTGGTATTCTTATGTAGGGCATGCCAGCATTTAAAATTTTTCAATGGGTTGCATTCCATTCATGGACTTGGATCTGATTTGGCAATCGTTCGATTAAATTATAAATTCTTGCCAAGTGACAAGAGTGTTGGTAGAATCAAGGCAACTCTTATATCTGGAGGAGGTGACCTTGTTTTAAATTCAAATGGCAATAATGTTGTGAAACAACCCGAAGCAGTTGGACATGGAACACTAGCATCTAATACAGTCGCAACAAGCATTGGTTTTCCTGATGATAATGATAATGATGAATTAGATTTTGACCGCCCCACAGAAGGTTTTGCTTCCATCCCTGAGGCTATTGAGGATATTTTCCAGGGAAAGGTGGTCAATCTCTCCCTCTCCCTCTCCCTCTCCCTCTCTCCCCTTCCCTTTGAGAATAATGGTGTTTTTTTCCTTCAGTTAAATGTGGTGGAAATACACTGTATTAAAGCCATGCCATTGTATTGCTGTTGGCTTAACTTTATTTAATGACTGGAATCGGTGATGCAGATGGTATTGGTTGTAGATGATGAGGACAGGGAAAATGAAGGAGACTTGATAATGGCTGCACAGCTGGCAACACCTGAGGCCATGGCTTTTATTGTGAAGCATGGAACTGGTATAGTGTGTGTAAGCATGAAAGAGGAAGATCTGGAGAGATTGGAACTTCCTTTAATGGTAGATAGTAAGGATAATGATGAGAAACTTCGTACTGCATTTACTGTGACAGTGGTATGTACGACTACTAACTGCACATTGACATCTGAACTTGACGTTATCCCATTTACATCTGAACTCAATGTTATCACTCATTAGGGTCTTCTATAGTCATCATCAGCTAGAAATAGCCAAGAACTTAAGTTTAGGAATAAATTGTTTCATCTAACATTAGCTTGTTGTACTTAATTTTATTTCCAAGAGCGTTTGAGCGCCAACAATTATCGTTATCATTTTTCAAAATGACAATCAATCTTGAGGATTCAATTTTCATAATCATCTGTATATTGTTGGAAATATCTTTTCATTTAGCCATGCCGTTCATTGACATAGACTGATGGATTTCAATCATTTACATTACACTTGTAGGATGCTAAACGAGGTACCACTACAGGGGTATCAGCGGCTGATAGGGCAACAACAGTCTTGACTCTTGCATCCAGAGATTCAAAACCGTCTGATTTTAATCGACCAGGCCATATATTCCCATTAAAATACCGGGAGGGTGGTGTCTTGAAGAGAGCTGGACATACAGAAGCTTCAGTTGATCTTGCCATACTTGCAGGTTTGGAACCTGTGGCAGTTCTATGTGAAGTTGTAGATGATGATGGTTCCATGGCTAGACTGCCAAAGCTTCGCCAGTTTGCAGAGCGTGAAAACTTGAAAATAGTTTCTATTGCTGACTTAATAAGGTATCTGTTTTTGTTGCATGGAAGATGTACCAAGACAGTTGTTGCATGCATATCTTTGTTGTCATTATGTTTAGATTTTGCATTTACACAGACACTAATATTGGAAATGTTATTTGATTTTCGACTAAATTCTAACCACTTTATTAGAATCTGAATCTGCTGGACTTCTGTTATTTTGATTTTTACGATCTGTGGCATCCTTGGGAAACCGTTTTTGCATTGTAACATGTCAGTAAACAAGAATTATTAGCCATAGTCTGTATATGGGAATCCTCATATCTTTCTTTTTTATGGACCTTCATCAGATTCACTAAACAAACAAACAAACATCTTTCTCAAATTAAAAAATTCATTATTTACTTGGTCATGCCATCCTTTTTTCCTTCCCCCTCTGGATTCTGCTGTTGCTTATTTACTCATCAAGGAGATCAACACTTAATCTTATGGCAGATATAGAAGGAAGAGAGATAAATTAGTATTTCTTGCTGGTGCTGCACAAATACCTACAATGTGGGGGCCATTCACAGCTCACTGTTACAGATCACTTTTAGATGGGATGGAACATATTGCAATGGTTAAGGTTTGGAGTTCTTCTGCTTCCATTGAACTTGTATACTTACGTACATAATAATTTACCAATATGTACGCATAAGCATTGGGTCATATTAATTTATTATGGCTAGTGTAAATTTCACTGTTTACACCTATGGCTTAGCCTTAATTTGGTGCTTGTAATGATTGAAACCTCTTAGATTTTAAACCCATGCTAGTATTCATGAATTTTATGAGGAATGTCCTGCATACAATGATCCCAATGCTTATGTTATCATTTAATCTTATCTACGAAGAGAGTGGAAAGGATGCCAAATGGTAGACTGATACCTACTCAATGGGCAGCTTCTAAAATATTAATACAGTTACTGCCACTTCAGTTCTCTTCATATCATCCTCCATCTCTTCAGAAGTAGATATTGGTGTTGTTCCTTTTAGATTAAGGTCCTTAAAATTGTAACAAATTCAAAGAATGATGGTGTTTGTTCAACTGATATATTTTGTATGTGTGGCCTGTAGTGTTGCCTTTAAGAAATGAGTGCTTGGCAATTCATCTGTAAGCTAGTGAACTTTGCAAAATTAGTCTTTAAGTCTTATATTTGGATTTTATGTTTCCCATTAATCAATTCTGTGCATTATTTTTGGTCATAACTATTTTTAAGCAGGGTGACATTGGGGATGGAAAAGATGTTCTCGTCAGAGTGCACTCTGAGTGTCTCACTGGAGATATATTTGGATCTGCCAGATGTGACTGTGGACATCAGCTTGGGCTCGCAATGCAGCAGATTGAGGCTGCTGGCAGGGGTGTCCTGGTATATCTCCGAGGACACGAAGGAAGAGGTATTGGGCTTGGCCACAAGCTTCATGCATATAACTTACAGGATGATGGACGAGATACTGTAGAAGCCAATGAGGAGTTGGGATTACCTGTTGACTCGAGGGAATATGGCATCGGTGCGCAGGTAATTAGTGTGAAGTGTACTTTATGAATAGAGTATCCAACAGCATCAACTGCTTTCTTAGCATTCCATGTTGATTTACAATCAATCCTTCGATTCTTCAGTGGAGCCAGAATAAAAAATGCTTAGTAGATCAAGTTAATCAAAAGGAGAGATAATTAAGCATGTGGAAGAGATAATTGGAAAGGGGTTCCAACTAGAATCGTTACTCTACCCACCAGAAGTTGACGTCATCTGAGGAGGCCTATCAACTTTAAGGCAAAATTGAGCTTTTGTCTACCTAGACTTGGCTCAAGTTGGCACACGAAGGGTTAAATGTCTAACATGCTGAAATGTGTTCTTGATAATTAATTCGATTTGCATGTCTTTTGTAGATAAGAGTTATCTGAGTTTCTTAATATTAACATTCCATGCATGCTCAACCCCATAACTAGAGAAAACATTTCAACATTGTTTTGTCTTAAACCCAACTTGCAGATCTTGAGGGACTTAGGCGTTCGATCGATGAAGCTGATGACAAACAACCCGGCGAAATATGTTGGGCTCAAAGGTTATGGTTTGACAATATCTGGCAGGATCCCATTAGTAACCCTTATCACAAAGGAAAACCAAAGGTATTTGGAGACAAAACGTGCCAAAATGGGCCACATTTATGGTTTGGAATTCAACAACCAGCTGAGCAATGATGCAACTAGCAATGGTAAAGTCAATGCTGATGAATATAATAATGCTGTTCCCGACTCATAATCTCCCTGCTTTCAAATTTTCCATGAGACAGAAAGCAAAAGAGGAAGACTTGGATATAATGTTTCAGATGTTTACTGTCTAGTTCTTCTATGAGAACATGATAGGTGCAGAATTTATTTTTTCGTTCTTTCTTTTGAAAAAAAAATGTTAAGGGAATTGGTGGCAAATGCTTGATAGTTTTCAGTTCGAAATAGGTAAATTCAACAAGTGAGAGAGAAACATGGTTCAATTAGTGGTTTGATTTTTCTGGGGTTATGTTTTTTCCCTTGATCATTCCTCAACCAAGCTCAACGTGTTTGTATGTAAGCTTGAAAACTTATAAATGATGCGCATTGTTCATGGGCATATTTCCTGTTCAGGTTTCTGCTTTTGTTATGTTCCGATTGATAGCGTGGAATTGGCCGTGGGAACTAAAAAGTTAGTCCGTTTGATATGTAGGAATCCAATTCTCTACATGCAATTCTTTCCGATTTCAATGTGACAAATCCTTGCATACTTCTAAAATTGTACCAACAGCATGTTAAAAATAGAACAATTTCAACTCTGTCATGTTTGGTATGGTGGAATTGGAAATTGAATTCATTTCCTATGTTTAGTATGGTGGAATTGGAGGGTGGAAAAGAAGAACGCAGAATTTCCTGTGGTGTACAGGGTTGCTTCCTCTTGAATGGCCTCCCACAGTCAAACGACACCTATCACCCCAACCATTTCTCTGACTCCGTTCCAACCCAATTCCCTCTCTCACACTCTTCCACCCCCCACCTCTCACTTTGGGGGGATAGGTCAGATGAAGCTCCACCCTAAACTAGAGGCGGTAAAGCGGGCCAGCCCGCGGGTTGCGGGCTGGCCCGCTCGGGTTGCGGGCTGGC
>JANTPZ010006709.1:0-22177 GCA_025593235.1 Vachellia pachyceras | reverse complement strand
TATCAAATTTTTGATCCGCCATACCCGTAGGCCAGAGGTAAATTCTTTTAGGTTTTATTGCGGTGGTTTTTACTTATCTTGGAGTTTCTTATTGACTTCTCTATCTATTTTTGTTGCTTTAGCTTGGTGACAAATTTAGCAGCAGACATGGGCAGAAAGGTGTTTGTGGAACAATTGTCCAGCAGGAAGACTTTCCATTTTCTGAGCGTGGCATTTGTCCTGATCTGATTATGAATCCTCATGGATTTCCTAGGTAATATGTTTCATCCATAAATCATACTCTTTAATATGTTATGTTGGAAGCTGTGAGAAAAAACATCAAGTTTTTTGCCATTTGACTGTAAATGAGGGTGATCTGATGTGAGTAATAATTGGATATTTAAGGACTTTTAATAAATATGGATTATTTGGGTATCATATAGTTATAGAATAAGGGTTCACTACCAACTAACTGTTGGTTGAGGCGGTAAGCAACCCCACCTCCTATAAGGAGCACATATAAGAAAAAAAATATTAATGGATAGTCACCTCAACCAATTTGACCGATTCAAAATTTGATACGTGGTTTGCTGAAAATAATCAAGTAATAACTTGATTATGTAATTCTGTGACTCTTGAAATTAGTGAAGGTTATCCACTTGCTAAAACAGCCAAAGAAATATGGGATGTAGTAAAATGCACGAATTCCACCTTTGACAACACTAAAACCGAATTCAACTAAGAAGGCAACTTAGAGATTTGAAACAAGGAAGCTCAACTTTAACTCAATGTTATAGCTTACCTCATCAATAGAATGCCATTCAAAATCCTTAAATTTAGTACTCCCATTCAATACCTTGAAACATATCCAAACTGCCATTTCATAACTACCTTACCCTATTAAGTGTTTGGATGTGTGGTCTTCGTGTATAAACAAGATGGAGGAAAACTAAGTGCAAGCCAACAAATGCATCTTCTTAGGCTACTCATCCACCCATAAGGGATACAAATGCTATTGGGTCTGTTTGGCAACGCGGTAGAGAAGTACTTTTACAGAAGTCGAGGCAAATATGTGGAGGAGATTATCTCATTTTGCGGAAAAACACTATTGACGTGCTTTTGGGTACAAGTTAAGCGTTGCCAAATGGTCACATTGTCCTAACACTCGAAAACTCATAGTTTGTTTGGTTCAATTACCTGAAAGGGGATTACATGTAATCTTGATGCTTTCTATTGATTAAACTGTTTGGTTGGCATATTAATGTAATTGAATATAATCCTAATTACAATAGATTACATCAAATTAGGTAATCTTTACATAACTTTGGCTATGTAATCTGAATTACAGCTTGTATGAATTAAGATGTGGGTATTTGTACTTTTCATAAATCAATATTTAAACATTTATGTCCTTTATTTTGTCTTAATAGAATTAAGAAGTTTATTTCACATTTTTCTTATTTTCTATAGATAAAATATGAATTTCATTTTATAATTCCTTGTTAATATACCAACCAAATGCTATGTGTTCATCATTCCGTTCCCTTGCATTCCCACCCATTACATTCCATTAAACTTCATGAACCAAACGAGCTGTCACCGTATCCAGAGACACTCTTTTATAAAGGTGATGCCTACTACCCTATATTGCCTATGTAGGGGAAGAATAATGGTGTGGACTGGTTAATTTGGGAACCTAAACCAACCACACTAGGAAAACCACCTCAAGTTCAACCAGCTTTACCTAGAACCACATCCAACCCTGATCGCACTTGGAATACAAGATATACCCATACCAACAAATTAGCCTCAACATGCAATCTCAACCTCTAAACAGACCCCCAACTTTGGAAACCTATTTTGAGATTGACTTTGGGTAGCTGGATAATCAAGTCCCATTGAGATGATACCACAGGATCAGGGGGAAGATAGCAACAGTTGAGTCCTGACCATTCCAAGGCAACTCTATGACTCCAACCGGTGTTAAATCCTTAGGATTTGGGCTGGCTTATTGCACTAAGAAAGGAGGTAAGATCTTGCTTAGAATGTATTTTGAAAGGAATTGACAAACGCTTGAGTCTACAAGCTAATGAACTTTTGAACCAAAAAAATTAGTTGCCAAACAAACACTTTGTATGTATTTGCGAGTCATAATGTGTGTATGAACAATAATTTAACTCAAATTTCATGTTATTTGACCTGTTAAAGCAATCTATTTACTTTCTTTATTCTTCTTAAAAAATTAACTGACTCTTCTATTAAAAACTGAATATAATATAAGATTTCATTTTTAGTGTAATTTACAATACTGAATCTTATATTTAAGGTTGGAGATTGTATTTTAATAACTTCATTATACACTTGTTCAACATGTATGATGTGAAAGGAGTTTTAGGTCAAGGACCTAGGACAAATGAGGTACTTCTTGGGCATGGAAGTAGCGAGGACTAAGAAAGGGATCAATGTAACTCAACGAAAGCATATAGTAGATTTTATTCAAGCAACCGGGATGCTAGTTGTGAAATCGGATGAAACTCCAATAGAAGGCTTGTGCAACCTCTAAGTCAAGCCGGAAGGAGTACTTGTAGAATTTGAGAGGTTAAGAAGACTATGGGCCAGTTGGTATACTTAACCCACACTTGGCCAAACATTAGCCATGTGGTTGGAGTAGTGAGCTAGTTCATGCACCAGCTTTAGAAAGAATATATAGAAGCAGTGTACAAAATCCCAAGCTACCTTAAACTCAATCTCGGAAGGGGATTTTATTTTAATAAGGGAAGTGCCAAAAATAAGGAGATTGACATTGATTCAGATCATGTTAGATCTATTAATAACCGAATATCAATAACAGGTTGTTGCATGTATGTTTGGGGAAATCTTGTCACTTGGTGAAGCAAGAAATAAACAATGGTATCCAACAGTGCTGAAACTAACTCTTAAGAGTTGTGGCTTTTGGAGTACATGAAGGAATCTGGCTCATCAAACTTCTAACAGAGTTAAAGATTTCTTATCAAGGCCATTTGGATCTCTAGTGTGGCAACAAGGCAAGTATAGAGATGACCAAAATCCCAGTCTATCATAATCGAACAAAACATATTGAAATTGATAGGCGCTTCATCAAAGAAAAAGTTGAATGTGGCATCATTAAGTGATTATGGACATTTAGCAGAGACCAAGTTGCAGCATAACCAAGCCTCTTATTAGAGTCAAATTTGAAGGACTTCGAAGTAAACTGGGAAAGACAGATACATATTCTCTAGCTTGATGGGGTGTTAGAAATCAAATTTGAATTGTAATATTTCGTTATTTGTTTCCTGTGATTTTGCCTAGGATTAGGGGAGAATAAATTATCATTAATACTGATTGTAATCGCTGATTATGCTCTCTCTAATTTGGATTTCAGCGACTATATATCGTACCCGTCTGTTCACAATAAAACACACATGACAGCAATTTCAGTCTCTTAAACAGTCCCAAGCCCAAAGTGGACTAGGGACACCCTTGGTAATTCACCAAAAAAGAAAAAGAATAAGGGTTCACCAATTTTAACATTTCTTTGCATTTGAATATATTAGAATAAGGCATTATTATATTGGGATCATTAGTGCTGCTTTCTTAAACCCACTAGTCTCTTTTTCCATGTTTGCATCACAATGGCATCATAAAACGTTTTAAGTTATTTGTCTATCACCAAGTTGGAATGCTACTTTATGGCTGTATAATTTTTTTTGGCCTGCCAGTCTGTTTCTACATTACGGCCAGGAAACAATTTTTCCTTCCCGAGTTTATCTTTGTACAAGAAATTTGTTGGAAGCATATTATAATATTATGATTCCTTAAATTATAAAATATACTCTTAATGCACTAATTGGTGCAAGTTGATAGTTGAAGGAACAGTGAGCTCATTTCATTCGAACATAGGTCCGATAGAATTAGCATTTTATTGACCTCTAAGCTAGAAAGTAATCAGGGTGTTATTGTTATTATTATTATTATTTTGTGGAAATAAAGGTAAGCCTAAATTTAAACACAGGCTTTAATTAAAACCAGAATTTTCTTCCTGACTTATTCAATAATTGAGCTGTTTTTTTATTCATGATCATAGTATAAATATAATAAACATGTTCATTTAACAATTTAAATTCATGAATATTTATATTGCAAGGCAATAAATCTTTATTAGAATCTTATATATTCAGTACTTGTATCATTTTCTCCAAATAAAAAAAAATACTTTTATTGCAAACTATTTAGTTGCCTGATGAACCGAGCATCAAGTTCTTGAACATATGTTGTTTATGTGACCAAACATGCTTAATATTTTGATTTAGCTGATTTATTTAATAATTGAGATGTAGTAAATTCTTTGAGTTTCATTGGTTCTCGAACAGATTTGGTCATTTACAGCCTCAGGTCACATAACTTTTGAGGGGCTTAGGACTCGTGTTTTGGCTCTAACCAATGTCCAGCCCCCAGTGTGGAATAAGATTGAAAATATTGATTTGTAAAGCATGAAAGCTAAAGTGTTTTAAGGAAAGTGTAGGATTGAAGTAGAGGGAAAATAGAGCCTCTGAATTAGTATTAGTCCTTGAATCAATAAGAGTACAAATAAGTCTATATGCAATCCATAAGCTAATAGGTTAACCTTGGAATCTTATCTACTCCTAATATCTCATATTTATTGGAAAGAAGTTGCAAATTCTTTATTGATCTCACTTTTTTTGTGGTATCAGTCGTATGACTGTTGGAAAGATGATAGAGCTGCTTGGAGGAAAGGCAGGGGTTTCATGTGGCAGGTTCCATTATGGAAGTGCTTTTGGAGAAAGAAGTGGCCATGCTGACAAGGTTGAAACTATAAGGTATCTTACTTTTCTATGATGTAGCCTTTATCATTTATCCCACATCCGTATTCTCAAAGTTCATTACTCTGTGGCAGTGAAACTCTTGTGAAGCATGGCTTTAACTACAGTGGGAAAGACTTCATTTATTCAGGTTTTCCTTTTGGTTTCTCTCAGAGTTATCTTCTATGAAATATGTTATATATGACAGCATTTTTGGCTTTTTGTTTAGCAAAACTGCTGATATGCATGAATTCACATATCGATATCTGGTTAGATTCCTAGATGTATGATAAAAGGCAAAACATGAATATAATAAGATCTAATTGCATATAATGTTCTTTGGGGTATTTGGTCTGAGCGGAATGCCTATGTTGTCAAGGGTGCTTTTGCCTTGACATTTTTTAATGTTGTGGCTTCTTGTTGGTGATGGTTTCTGAAAGAAATTTCCGTGTCTAATATACAGAGATTGAAAAGCTTTATTGCAAGAGAGGTTATTGATTACCTCTCTATTCTTTTTGGCTTCTCTGACCTGCTTTAAAAATGAAAATATTACTTGTGTGAATCCTTAGAGTTGGGAGGCTTATTCCAACAATTTAAGTTGCCTTGGCTAATTGCCCATGTATCAAGTATTCTGATTCACCTTTTTTCTCTTCAGGTATTACCGGTTGCCCATTGCAAGCGTATATTTTTATGGGGCCAATTTACTACCAGAAATTGAAACACATGGTGAGTGTGAAATTCTATAATAAAAACTGTCTATCTCTTTTACGTCTTATGGCTACTTTCAAGACTTTGATTATATAAAGTCTTCTATTTAATTTCTTGTTCTAACTTGTGGGAGTGGATAATGCAATAATGCATTTCTCCTAATGATGTGTCGCTTTGAAAGGTTATTTGCTAAAGGTAATATTGCTTTGGCACTCCAGGGATGCTTTGCATACTTGCAGTTGATGTTGTTTTGTTCTCTTGCTCATGCCATATCAACTATCATATCTTTCCACCTCTTTTTATCATATCATTTTGGTCCACCTTGCATTTAAAAAGAGCCACACAAATTTCCTTTATCCTGAGAGGAAAATAAGGCATGAATTAATGATATTATTTGATATATTATCTTTTGTTGGCGAATTATATCTAGCTTCACATCTCTTTTAGACACAATATTCATAGGTATTGTAAACACTTGATCCTTTCCATCTCTTCCAATATTAATAATTTCCTATGACTATTCTTTGTTAACAAGTGTCATGCTCCTAGCAATCGACTACTACTGACTTTTCAAATATTCATGATTAAGTTAATGCTCCTATTTTACTTTAATATACAGACACTGTTGTTTTTATATTAGAAGATTTTATATTTGATACGGATCAACTTGATAAACTTTTCCTGATAGCGTATATATCTAGTTAAGAAGGTATTTTCCATGAGAAATTATTTTTTTTTTGGTTGATCAAGTAATGCTGTAAATTTTCAGATCATTAATATTTAATTTATTAGTTCACATTTCCTTGCATTTCATATGAATGAAACTTCCTGGGATTTTAAAAGAAAGTTCTGCTGTGATGTTTAGGTGCTTGATAAGATGCATGCTAGAGGAAATGGTCCACGTGTAATGCTGACGAGACAGCCAACAGAAGGGAGGGCTAGAAATGGAGGTTTTGACTCTCTTTCATAGAATTGTTGAGTTTATAGTTTGCAAGGGAAGGTAACAGGAGAATAACCGAGAAGCACTTGGCGACATTGTTCACATTCAGTGATAAAAGAAGAAATACTTAGATATGATGCCTTTATAGAGGCGACTCAACAAGCACCATAATTTTGCTAGGAGAGCCAATCTATAGTTAATGTCCAAGCAACTTAAGCTTAAGGCCTAAGCGATCTTAATTATTCAAGGCTTTATTAGTTTATTTATAGAATAAAGCGCTACTCTATCTTTGGTAATAATTGCAGAAAGCAACTCTGTACTTTTCTCAAAGCTTACCCTGAGCCAGACAATGTGAACCTAGCCTTCCCATGTCTTTCTAAGTGAATCATCCTATCTGAAAATCACAGCCCATCCAGAGTATAACATGTGAATAGTGGCTGAGTTGAATATACTAAAAATAATGAAGATACTAATAATGGCATTGATATATGGTAGTCTGGCTTCTACTTATAATTAATCCACCTCCAGGTCTACGGGTTGGAGAAATGGAACGTGATTGTTTGATTGCTTATGGTGCTAGTATGTTGATTTATGAGAGGCTTATGTTATCTAGTGATCCTTTTGAAGTTCAGGTAATAACTCCTGCTCTATTATTATGTTATTGTATCAATACATTTTTGACATATTTCATTGTATTTTAGTCACCCCTATACATGCTTAAACTTTTTTTTAATAGTTTTTCTAAAATGGTATTGCCTACATAATGCCGTCATTTCATATTTCTGTGTCGTGAACAGCCTTGCTTTCATAAATAGCTAACATAAAATCCCTTGGTGTATTGTCGTACAAATCAGTCACTCAGTGATGCGTTATTTCTAGTAATTGTTATATGTTTGTAAATTGAACGAGAATATTTTTGCTTTTGGCATTTGTGCTTACACTGCTAATAAGTCGAGTATGTATTTTTTATGGATCATAGGCAAGCTTGAATTATACCCCAGGAAAAAGGGTAACCACCTAAATGTCAAATGAAGCATGTCTTGTGTATTTTTGCGCTGTTTTAGTTCAATTTAGCTATGGCCTGACTCCGTTTTATATTCACTAACTTTGGCTGATCGTATTATGTGGATTTCTGAGATTGCTCTTATCCAATTCAATCTTAGTGCATTAGAATCTGTGTTTGCGTTGATATTCATTAAATTTCAAATCTCAATAAAAAATGGAAGTCCATTCATTATAACCTTTTTGACTTGATTGAAAGGATTGTAGTTTACATGCAATCTGTCTGATGTCTGATGATATCTGCCTTTTGACACAGGTCTGTAGAAAGTGTGGCTTGTTAGGGTATTACCACCATAAGCTGAAAACTGGAATCTGTTCATTTTGTAAAAATGGAGATAATATTTCTACCATGAAACTACCATATGCCTGCAAGCTCTTGATCCAGGTATGCCAGATTCTTCTTCACAAGAATGTCAAAAATTTTGAATCTTCTGCCATGTTATCTCAAATTCCTAATAAATTAATCTTTAGCTATGTTCGGTTCTAACAACCTTCCATAGATAGATTGTCCCACTGGGTACGGTCGGTTACATGGATCACATAACACCATTGAGGTTGATTAAAAACCAAATCCATAGATAGATTGTTAACTAAGAGGTCAACCTCAATGAATGTGCTCCTGGGTCTTCATCTAACCATTTGACTTGGCTTTAAATAGCTTGATCTGCTTTCCTCATTGGCGTATTCATTAGTCTTCTCCGTACACATCCAAACCATTAGACGATTTTATACCATTTTTCTTTATGATTGCCACTCCAACCTTTCCTCCTTTAAGTTTTCACGAATCGTATCTTTCCTTGTGTGACTATATATCCATCTCAACATTCTCATTTCAACTACCCTCACTTTATGCTCATGTTGTCCCTTTAAAACCCAATATTCAGTATCATAAAGTATTGCCGGTTGAATGACAGTATGATAAAACTTCCTCAAAACAATACACACACAAACAAAATACAGCAACAATAAGTTTTATCCTACTAGGTTGGGTTGGCTACATGGATTTTGCAATACCATTGTACTCTATTAATAACCAATTTTTTTGATAATTTGTTGACCAAGTCCATTCAATGACTTCATTTATTGTTTTCTTCGATCTTCCTTTGCCCCATTTCATATGACTCCATATTATCCATGGTCATCAAACCCAGATCAACTCGGTCTTGTAACTGGTCAAGGTGCATTGATGACTTAGGGACATGGCAACCTAGGGTGACTTGGGGTGCAACTTGGTCAACTTAGTGACTTGTTGGGTTGGTGTTGTTGCGTTTTTTTTAAAAAAAAAAATTGGCATTCAAAACGATACTGTTTGCATTTTTTTCCCTTTTCTATATGAGAATTTTTGTGTTGATGATTATAGGTTTAGTGACTACAAGATTGTAGGTAGGAAAATTTTGTTATTATTTGTCTATTTTGATAGTTACTATCTTGTCACATACAAGTCTAGTAGCCTTTATCCACTTGAATCACCCAATTTGTATTTTAAGAGAAATGTTTCTATCAATTTCACCATTTCATATTTTAAAAAGGTAAACAGTAAAAATTTAAGCATATTTATATTTCTTTTACTGAGATTTATCACGTTATTTGGTAGTAGAGATTATCTACTAACATATTACGAAGAAACTAATATAGTTTCTTGTAGATAGACTCTGGAGGTAATATTTTTGTTTGTTGTCAACTTATGTTTCTCAAATCTTTCAGGAGCTTCAATCAATGAATATTGTTCCCCGCTTGAAACTTGCAGAGGCATAAAGGAGTCTAGATTCTCTGCTGGGTTCTCTCCGCACCCTCAATGAATATTCTACCAACTTCACATTTTTGGGCCTCTTCATGTGACGTATTTGCTCTTTTACTACATTTTTATATGTAGCTGGAAGAGTCATGGACATAAATGACAGGAGAGATTCCATTGGAGAGTCATAAGATGATGAGTTGCTTCTTGCAATGTGAATTCAAATGTAGAAGATGGCTAATCTGGAGTGCAGTGCATTATATTCCATCCAAAATTGAAGATGGAAGTAGAAAGGAAAATTTTTCATTTTATTCCAATTGATAGCGACAGTTTATATCAAGGGTTTTAAATTTTGAAATTACTTGAAGATAATGTAATGGCAAAAATATTAACATGAGATCCCAAATTGTGTGTGTGTGTGTGTATCAAAATTTAGATTTAAATCGTCTGGGTTTGAAATTTTTGTCCTCATTTTGACTATTTTTCAATACCATTATCATTTTTTATACATCTGTCAGCCTTTCTCTACCCCCACATATATGCCCGCACCCTGCCTAGCATCATCATCAATAGTAAGATGGGTATTCCCAGAATCTTCTGTCACTCTTTGAGAGGAAGTGTCTGCAGCGGTAATTCTACATTCATAGTCTTTTATATCAACTGCATTCTTGGTTGTCTCTTCTGGACATTATGGAAAGTCCAGCCTTAGATTCTCCCTGAATATAAATATTACGCATAACATGTAGCAAAAGGAAATGCATGACATATCTCCATACCTTACCACACAGCTGTGTTTGGAATGTCTGCGGATTGCCTAGCACCATCACAAACAGCAAGACGGGCATTCCCAGAATCATCTCTTCCTCTTTGACATGGAGAAATGTCTGCAGTGTTAGTTATACATTCATCATCATGTATATCAACTGCATTCTTGGTTGTTTCTTCTAAGAACGTGTAAATTGTGCAATTACCGCTGCAGACAATTCTGTGTCTCAAAGAAAGATAGATGAATGTGGAACTACCCAGGTTGCTGTTGATGATGATTCCAGGCAATCCCGAGGCACTCCAATCATGGATGCACCCAATGCATCAGGTATAGATATTTAGCATGCATCTCTCTTTGCTGCATGATATGCATAATGTTTTAGGTATGTTGGTGGAAGAAATAAGAGAGGCAGAGCTGATGGTATCGCCGTTAAGTGGAAAACCATATCGAAGAATTGCCCATTTTCTCAAGCCCAGTTCAACTTGCATCGAAAACCCATAATCGGATCATCTTCCCAGAACTCTCTTTACTGAAACTGCCATTTCCATGTCTCAAGTGTTAGCTTCACAGATAAGCTTCACCAGATGGCTAAGCCCACCAGAACAATGGAACACCTGGGAAGAAAAGCTTTGTCAGAGGTATGAAGATGTATGGAGAGACGCTGGAATACTCCAAGCCATCAAAGCTTCCATATACCGAATTCCAAGAAGCGACGATTTGGTTCTTGGGCTTGCCCAAAAGTGGTATCCTGAGACTGCACAACTGTGTTTGGAGCATCTGAGGACTGCCTAGCACATCATCGACAATAAGATGTGTATTGCCTAACATCATCACCAGGAGCAAGACGGGCATTCCCAAAATCATCTCTTCCTCTTTGACATGGAGAAATGTCTGTAGTGTTAGTTCTACATTCATCATCATGTATATCAACCGCATAAGAATCTATAGAGATAATATTAAAACCACCCCGTAAAAGATTACATTTGAAACCTGGCTTTAGAATATGCTTGCAAATCCTTTGTGAAAGACCTCACACATCATGGTAAATCAATTGGTGATGGCACTTTTTCTGATGAAATTTTTTCCATTAGAAATTTCGTCGCAAAATTGTTTTGCGACAGATTGCATCGCAAATGCAGGAATTGGGATATTCTTAACAATATATTCACAGACAACATCAATATTATACTTCAACTGGGCTGAAATGGGCACTACATGTACACCATCAGCCACTATTCCCTGGTAGGCAACACATTATTTTCACTTAATATTTTTCGATTAAATTTCATCCCACATTTTATATTTTTAACTATGTTCAATTTCTAAATTTCACTTTACAAAAGTCTCTATTTTTTATAACATATATTACATATCAAATAGGTATATAATACAATTATATAATTCTTAAGAATTGCTCTTCAACGAAGTCAAAACTTATAAACAAATTTTTTTCTATTTTCTTATAGTTAGCTGTATATATTTTTTCATAAATATTTTTATTACCTAAAATTCTAACTATGACAAGTTAAACAATTATTTTTTAAAAATAATGTCACACAACATTATGCATGTGTTCCAAAAAGGGGAGAAAGAATACATGCCCAAAAGAAAATGTAACAGAAACATCGAAGCATAACTAGTTGGACATTGATAGACTAATAAAGCTCCAAGTTTCCATAAAGTCAAGATGATCCATAAGACTATTTGTACAGGTATAAATAAGACAGAGGGCAAGGCAAATAAAAGAGCTACTAATACTTGCAAGTCTATCAGGAATGTATCTTAGTGCAGCCCAAGCATGCATGCTTCCACTTGAGTAACCAACAACCCAGACCATTTTAATACAAAATATATATATATATATATATATAAAGAGAAGAATTTTGTTGCTTTGTTACTAAAGTAACAAAATTCTTCTACCCAAAAAAGAAAACAAAAGGCACATAGGAGAGAGTTCATATTTGCAGGCGCCACCCTCCCGTACTCGTTGTAACTATGGACATGCGGATAGGAGGTGGAATCGGCGGCTTGGGTGGAAGCGGTTTGATATGCGGTTGTGGGTTTATAGGGGAAGGCAGAGGAGGAGATCTATCAAATATTTGAGCCTCTACATCATGTGGCTCAACAGGCGCTTCTAATGTTCTCCGGAAACTTGCTGAAATCATCATCACTATTATATCTATGATAAGTATAATAGTGAAGACACTGGCAATATCCATATCCTCCTAAAGGATTAAGAGTTATCAGTATTACACCAATAAACAAATATATCATCAAAAGCTTAACATGATAATCAAAACTCACAAAAATACAATACTAAAATCTTAACAATTTCTACTATAACAATCAAGAAAACAATAAAACAAAAAGTGCTTTCAATTATTACAAAATTATTACAAGTTTATCTAAGGTAACTTTAAAAAAATTTAATCCTATATAAGTAGGGAAGATTTAGCTGGCTCCGGGGTGTTCAATTCGGATCCGGGCGAAGAAATGATTAAAGATATGAGCCTGGGAGCACGTGGAAATCATAAAAGGCACAATTCACACAAACAGAGACTATTATGTTGAATTGTTAATGGATTTTGGGTATTTAGCCACCGAATAAAGCGTTAAGTACGAATATTTTGCAGCACTGCACTTCGATTATGCATATTCAATTTCGTATAGCTCCCAACAAGCATCTTCAGATGATAGCGACCTCAATGTTCATCTTCAGATGACTAATTCTACCTATCTGGGTATTTCTGGACATAAAATGGCATCTGCCCTTTGGTTGTCATGGGACAAACATTTACATTACCCTCTTTAATAAAAATCTCAGATAATAGTGACCTCAATGTTCATATTCCTTCCCACAAAATAGTATAAACCTTACTTACTCTTCGTAAACCCCGTCTCTTAGATTATTATGCCTCCCTCCCCCCCCCCAACTTCTTGCTATTGCTATTGACATCCCACTCGCTCATGGCCTCACCAATAACACCTTCAGTTGGAGGTCGTGAGTTTAATCTCATTCATAATCTAACCCTATATTCTACAGGTTCGTAGCGTTGGGGAAAAACAAGAAAAAAGTAAAATAAGGAAGATCAGTCCACCAAAAGGTCAAATAGAAACAGTCCACGTCCAACAAAGATCAAGAAAATAAGATTATACATATCTAGCATTGTGTGTGTGAGAGTGACGAGCGAGAGGGAGAATGAGAGTTAGAGACGCTAACCGGCGGATGGACGAGATCGGGAAGCTGATGAGGACGAGGGAGGCAAGAGCCGACGAGGGAGACGAGACGGAGACGAGAGCCAAGGAAGTTGACGAGGGTCGCATGCATTAAGTTGACGAGCGGCTATTTGAGGGTCGCATGGGTTAAGTTGATAGCCACCTTTGTACCGCGTGAGGTCTCTATCCTACCGCATGAGGTTAAGCCTTAATTCGTTTCCACCATGGAAGGCACGGTGGTGGTGGTGCCAGCGGCATTTTTATCGTGTGAGGTCAACCATGTGAACATCAGTTGCACTTCACACAACATTACGCATGTGTTTCAGAAAGGGGAGAGAGAATACATGCCCAAGAGATCTTTGCCAGTACCAAGAGATGGAAGTATCTGAGTCAAAGACAAGAAAATGATATATCAAGAACTTTCTAGCACGTTCACAATTATAACCACAAAGGCCAAATATGAAATTAATCATAACAGCTATGGCAATATATAGGAAAGGTTGAATTAAAAAACTATGGTTCAAACACAAGAAAATGCACAAGATTATAAATTGATAATTACTTACCGGGAGTCCAAGACGCACAGTATTCTCTTCGACTTTATCCTACCTAATCTTGTTCCTATCACCCATCTTAGACAAAATTTAGTCCCCACATTATAAGTTATCATTACCTACAAGGGATTTCAAAATCGATCAAGACTCATTAAATCCATCATCTCAAAAGCCAATCTAAACATATTAATATTCGTTTACTTCAACTTTATCTATGAATGAACCAATCAGTCCAGTCAGTTTAGCATTTGGGGTGATATTTCCAAACTAAACTTGCTGATCAAAATATATAAGATACACCTATTAAACAGCATGAGAGAAAATGAAGGGAGTTTTGCCTGCACCATTCCCTCTTGTTATTTAATCGAAATCCTCATAGATTCCTAAAACTCCCGAAGGGCAAAGGGTCCCTAAGTGGTAAGTTTGAAATATAACTCGTCAACAGACCTATTGAGATTTTCAAATAGAAAGCACTAAAGCCTTTGCCTAAATCGCTCTTTGCTTTCATTTGAGTTGCCTTCTTCAAGAGCGTTCATATCATGAGTTTGACAAAATGCCATCCACATTGCCACTCCGTGTACCCCTAACATCTTCAACAGAAGTTGCAGAATCCCCTGCAATTTTAAGTCCACATTCAGGCACATATGATATACTATGGTCAGTAAATGCACTAACTGAATTGCAGTTTAACTTCTATACCATTCTCCACAGAAATCCCATCCTTACTCTCCAACGAAGGAATCTGATTAGAAGTCATGTCTGAATCAACAACCTTGTCCACAGGAATGTTATCTTTGGCATGAGAGGAATCGGAAAGGGCTGCATCAAAAACAGTGTCAATCTCTCTACAGTTAAGCATGTTATCATCTCTAATAGTACCAAACTTAATTCCAGATCCACTCAAGTTTTCATGAGGCAATGGGAAGCTATCATCTTCTAGATCACCCACTTAATTTTTTGGATTACTTCAGGCTTGCTATTTTGGGGTAATTTCTCAATAACTTCGTGTGCACCACTAGAATCATCAGCCTATCTGTTCTCAAAGTTTGATTGGCCTAAAATGCTTCAAGCCTATTTGTTCTCCACTTTCTAGGATATGCAAAACGAATGTTACATCAGCAAAATGTAACTTCCTAGAGATCAAGAAGTGTATAGGAAGAAAATTTAAATAATTAGGACTATATGAGAGCACAGGTGGTATTAGAAGGGTTTCTTGTCATGCTTACCAACTCAAAATAAAGAAAATCTTCAACTAAATACAAAAAAATATAAATAATATTATCATAGCCTTTCAAAGGTCCAATGAAAACCATGTGCTCTCTCCTTCATACTTCTGAGATGAGATGCATAGCCAAGTCATTTATCACTTCAGCTTTTTAAAAAAAAAACAAACAAAGAACACAATGTCACTGAATGCAAAAAAGGAAAAAAAAAACTAGGTTACCCAGGAAGCATTGGTGTTTGGAAAAAGAGAAGCCAGAGACTTTACCTAATAGCAATCATTAATCCCTTGCATCCTCCTGCCTTAGTTTTTCCTAATTTGGTCAAAATTTTATGTTAGAAAAAACTTCTTACAAAGATCACCTTTAAAATATTGATTTGTCATTATTAAATGCAAACTAATAGATAGGAAACATAGTTATTAGCTCACCTTCCTTCTAGCCTTCGCTGCCCTTCCTGTGGTTGAAACAACATAAGCTCCCAGCCTTGTACTTGTCTTCACCTCTCTAGTCATAATTCTTGTAGGCTGAGATGAATTCCTTTTTCTATGACTGAGAGGTGGCTAAGACGCTATGTTTTGTCTTTGAGGATAATCATTGCCACTTCGATCTTCATTATGATCCCCACTATCATTACCACCAGCCTGCTCCTCATTATGACCCCACATGCCAACATCATTGCCATCACCTATGGGACCATCATTGCCACTCTGCCCTTGTAATGCATCCTCCCCAATCATCTCTAGCGTGTTGATACTTGTATTAAGCATATAAGAATCATGGGACGGAGTATACAACATGTCAAATATGTTGGTTTTTGAATGATGGGCCTCAAGATAATCAGCAATATTGGTGTTGAGTGTCTCTAGTCCACTGTTGGCACTAGGGGGATAAATTCGCCGGAAGGTGGAGCAACGATCTCAGGATTACCACCAGCAACAGCATCCTGCATCTTTGATTGTGTTCTTATCAACTTCTCCTTCCTCAAATTCCAACTTTCTAAGCTCAATTTCAGGGCATCCTTGCTGGCCTTTTTGCGATCAAGTGGGAGATCATGAAGTTGCGATAACCAATCCTCATCCAATACAAGCTCTCCATCAAAAAATTGTTAAGTTGCTACTTGTGGGAGGTGGTGCACAACATGATCCAAGAACAAGGCAGTCGTGCAAGATCTCCTTAATTTTCCTTGTTGGAGATAGGGATCATCAAGCACAAGATTGTGATGTGGTTGCCAAAACACCTATGAAAAGGGGGGAAAACCAACAATTTTAGATAATTTTCCAGTGCACTTGAAAAGTTTTAGTGGCAAGTTTCAGGGGACAAGAACATAAATGTTACCTCACTAGGATCTAGCTCACAAAAGATCTTCCATAACCCTTCCACTAAAGGCCGATGCTTCCCATAAAAAAATCCAGCACTAGCCATTGCAGAAACCCATGGCTTAATAAGTGGAAAGGATGCATGCACCATCATGGGATTAAGATTCTTGAAGCACATTGCCACTAGCTTAGGTATGTGGGTTAGAATAAATATCTACAAAAAGAAAAAAAGAACAAAGTAAACATTTATAGAATAAATATCTACAAAAAGGAAAAAAAGAACAAAGTAAACATTTATAGTCAAAATATCTATAGAAATACATAAATATATTTTTAAAAATATAAAAATTAAAAAAGAGATTAAAAAGATTACCTCTAACCCAAACACACAGCCAAATAGGCCAGTATGTGTTTTATCTAATTTGCATCCTTTCAAGCTAGTATGAAGATTCACCCAGCTTGCAGGGCCCCATGCATAAGAATTTATTTCTCCCACAACCCTGAGGAAATTAAGAAACTTCATATGGACCCTACTTTTGCCCATGTCCGAGGAGATCATGCATCCAATGCCAAGGAGGGCTACTGCGATCCAATGTGCCTTCATCAACATTCCCTCCATCAAAAGAGTTGATGAATCCAACCAATTCCATCGCATCAAAAAATTTACCTTTACAGCGAACTCTAACAAGTTCAGAAGCTTCCTAAGCAGTTAGAGTTGGGGTGTTACCCTAAAAAATAACTGGTTTACCATCAATTGGCAAACCAGTTATCATTAAAACATCTTCGAGGCCAAAATATAATCTGTTTTGGCCAATATGAAAGGCCCCAGTTTCAATATCATAAGCCTCTATCAATGTAAGAAGTAGGGATTTAACATGAGTGATTTTACAATTGAGCTCAAAGATGAGCTCAAATCCCGACCCGTTCAACTTTTGCTTGACTCGTTCATGGAGCCTAACCTTAGAATAATAGAAAACTAGCTCTCTAGGGTTTAAACCCCCGCCGCCACCACCTAGAAATTGGACAAGTCATTAGAAATTGTATAAAAAATCAATAATAACTCAACAATAATAACACTTTCAACATTTCAAACTAACCATTCACTCTTCTTGGATGTTGTTGTTGCTCCGTAGGTTGTTGCTCTGCCATCTGCAAATAGAATAATCTATTAGGAACCGGAGTAGTTTGGCCTTAAATCACAATAGAAGAACACTAAAACAATAAGAAATTGCTATAGACCAAAACAATAAGTCTTAAAAATTCAGTTGTAATCTTTTCAAACTTTAAGGAAGTTATAAATAAATAAAAGAACCCCAAAACAATAAGAGCATACGAAGACAGAAAAATGAGCATTGACCATTATACAAAGTAGCATGCTTCATTTGTAATCTGTCTAAGAGCAGAGTTATAGACCATTATACAGTGATACAGTTACAAATTGCTATAAAAGACTTTTAAGGAAGCAACTGCTTAAGTTCTTTTCTGCTGCAGCTTAGAATAATGATCAATATTAACGGGGCTTTTGAGCTAGATCACTATTTCAATCCATCCTTACAATCCAACATTCCTTTTTTTTAAAAAAAATCAAAACATTCCCAACTATACCAAAGTGATAAGCTAAAGTACAGATAAAATGAAAATTATGATATACTCCACAATGGGATAGACGGACAGCGGCAATGGCTTTCGTCACTAAACACCCATTTCCATTAAACTGATATGGAACATTCAACTGATATGGCATATCTCTCGTTTAATATGGAACATTCAACTGAAGATATGAAAGGCAACCCTAGCTAACTAGAAACATTCGAAAAGAATGGCACATCTCTCGTCTATTCTAAAAAATAAACATTAAACTGATATGGAACATCTCTTGTCACTAAACAACCATTTCCATTAAAAGAGAAACAGAACTAGACCCTGACATTTGAGAAACGCAACCCTAGCTAACTGAAAAGAATGGCAAGAGCGATAAAACAAAACGGAAGAAAGAGCACTAAGAGAAAGAAAATACACCTGAATGAAGAAGGAATGCCTGAGGGCACGTGCACAAAGAGTCAGAGACAGTGCAATGGAGGCTGGAAGACGAGTGAGGCAGAGGCGCTGGAAGAAAGATGAACGAAGGCGACAGAAGAGTGAAGCCTGAGCCAAGAGTGAAGCCTGAGCCCTGAAGACCTACATGAAAATATTTAAAACCCCATACCAAACAAAGTTTTAAAAAATAGTTTCTGCAGAAAAAAATTTTTGGGGGCCAAAATAAAAAAAAGTTAATAAAATGATTTTCGATTTTAAGAAAAATAGATTATAGAAAAAAAATAATTTTAATAAAATGAGGGTGTTTTAATATTATAATCAGATTCGCTTTTTTTATATTCAAATGACTAAAAATAATATTAGTTTTTATTATAATTAGTAAAGGCATTGCAAAAGCATTATGAATCACCAGTCATTTCTTTCTGGATTGACTGTATATTTACTTCTCATAAATATTGGTGAAGTACATACATATAAAATCCTGATGTACATTCTTTTTTTTTTCAAAACTATAATTCCATTCTATAAATAGTTTTTTTTAGTTTCTACAGAAAAAGTTTTTTTAGGGCCAAAATACAAAAAAAGTTAATAAAATGATTTTAAATGATAGATTTTGAAAAGAATAGATTAAGGAAAAAATAATTTTAATAAAATGAGGGTATTTGAATATTGTAATTAAAATCACTTTTTTATAATCAAATTACTAAAAAGGATATTACTTTTTGTGATGACTAGAATGTACTCCCCGCGCGATGCCCGGTAAAATTTCACTTCATGGTATTAAAAAAAAATATCACATCCTATTACCGTCAATACAATATATCAACACAATAAAATTAACATTTAATGGTGTAACAAAAAAGTTAACGTTTAATGGCAAGTCAACAACTATGGATCCTAATCTTTCAATAACCAAACGACATGCAATTATATTGAAAGCATCAAATTGCATTCCACAAATAAAATTTCTCTAGAAGTGCTCCCCCATGCGTTACACGGGAAACTTATAATTCATAATTGTTACATCGGCTTTCAATTCATTCAGGAAGTTGAATTTGTATGCATTTCAGGACAATGTACTTTGATTTTGTAAGCATTTGATAAAAGAAAATGAAATTTTGTTGATTCATTCAGGAAGTTGAATTTGTATGCATTTCAGGAAAATGTATTTTGAATTTGTAAGCATTTGATAAAAGAAAATGAAATTTTGTTGATCTAATATACAACTTTTATCACATAACAGACTTGTATCATTAAAGACCATTATTGAGCCCTTGATATCACCCAATGTTGAATAAAACCCGATCAAAGCAATCTGTACAAACACGTGCAACTCAGGAATAACGTAGAAGCCTTGACTGAGGAAGAAATAAATATAATAAGCCTATAAAATGAAATGAAAAGCATTTTCCACTGTCAGATAAACAAATAAATATAATAAGCCTTCAAGAAGAAAACAATTCACATCTCCCATCTTAAATAAATATAATAAAATGAAAAGCATTTTATGAAACCTATGAAATGACAACAATTTATTTTATATGTTTTCCACTGTCAGATAAAATTAGCCTTGCTTTATTCCAATTAAGACTCTAAATGCATGAGTAACATAATTTCCATTTTTTCTGCTAATGTTTATGGGATTTAATTTATTTCCGTAAGGCGTTTCATTTTAGTTTAAATACAAGTTAAAAGAGATAATAAATCTTATAAATGCTCCGAACCCCCTTCTCTCACACACACTCTTTCTTACTCATTTATGCTGCGGAAAGATCTTTTATTGCAACTAAAAAGAAGTAACAGATTTGAACCGTTTGAATTTGAACATTCCTCTGTTTCTGCGTATATAGTGAATGAAAGTAATAGGCACACATTAGAACATGGTTGCGTAAAATCATACGTCACTTTTAGATTTTATCATTTTGTTGGGAGTCTATATAAATATATATGCACCTGAGACCTATACATATCATGAGTAGGGAAATGTTTGAAAATTATACAATATATATGTGGAGGAAGAAATCTAGGGATCATACAACCAAACCAATGAAGAAGGATTTTTAGATTTTAAAAGTTGAAGTTCTAAATTACAACAACAGTATAATCTAATCACATGAAGTAGCAAACTAACATCACTTGGTCACCCTAGAGAAAACTGGAAACAGAGGCTAATACATACCAAAATATTAGAACTCGGAAGCATGGAACATATATATATATATAAGAAATTTACCTATCCATAGAAATGTTTCAAGAAGAGGGATAAAAAAGAAATAAAACCCTGAAACTTTAATGAATAAAGGTCAAACACGAAATCTCAGTTTTGGTTCCATGGTATCTAAGTTATCAGCAAGAAATTAAGGATCTAAGTTCAGCTTCCTATCATGGTTAAAATAATCCAAAAAAATATTATTCACCAAAAGAAAATAAAAAAGGCATCACAAATTAAGCAACAAAAATACTAAAAAACCATGGAACCAAGTACAAACCATTCACTGGGTCGATGCCTCGCACTCTTCCCCAAGGACAGCTGTTGTTGTTGTTGTTGGTTCTTGTGAGTAAAATCCATGAAGAATGAGAAAAACCCAGTAATATGATACTAAAATGAGACAGCAATCCTTGCTTTCACTTGATGGAATGAGAGAGAAGGGAAAACAACTTACCACAAGCCACGAGGAAATGCGGATCTGAAGGCTTCTTGAGATTTGCTTCCAATATAAAATACGTGTGTGAGTACTATTCGCCGGTGATGCCTTTGAACGGAGAAACAAAGCACTCCTCGGTTAGTTATATCTCTTACTAGCAATTCTCTCAGCAACTGCATAACCAAAGCAAGGTGAAAATAATTCAAATTTTAATAAAGATTCTAAATCAATCCATACCAATATAAAATATGTGTGACTATTGTGCATGAGTTGCCAACCTGACATTGAAGAGATACGCCAAGGTTGAGTGAAAAGAACTTTACATGCCTTACCCTCACCCCACATATGATCCAAAATATACTGGGGGACCTGACCACAATTAATATTAAGTTAAACATGATAATCACAAAGAAAATGGATAATGTTTCACAAAGCACAAAAGCTTATGAGATCTTTGCCAGTACCAAGAGATGGAAATATCTGAGTCAAAGCCAAGAAAATGATATATCAAGAACTTTCTAGCACATTCACAATTATAACCACAAAGACCAAATATGATATTAATCATAACAGCTATGGCAATATATAGGAAAGGTTGAATTAAAAAACTATGGTTCAAACACAAGAAAATGCACAAGATTATAAATTGATAATTACTTACCGGGAGTCCAAGACGCACAGTATTCTCTTCAACTTTATCTTCAACTTTATCCTACCTAATCTTGTTCCTATCAACGATCTTAGACAAAATTTAGTCCCCACATTATAAGTTATCATTACCTACAAGGGATTTCAAAATCGGTCAAGACTCGTTAAATCCATCATCTCAAAAGCCAATCTAAACATATTAATATTGATAAATCCATATTTTGCATGAAGAATATTAACCTTTTAGCATGTCATTTGAGCTTTATTGGGTTAATTAAAGGTTATTTGTGTTAAAAAGAGATTAAAAGAAATTGTGGCCAATTTTGAGATATTTCACCACTCCTTAAGTCTCTATTCAAGTGCATTTGTGTCAATATGCAGGAATCTTAAAGGATCAAGGCATCAAAATGCTCTCTGTGCCATATGCTTCAGCCAACAGAAATTTTGGCTGAAGCCAACAAGTTTCAGAGCGGTGCCACATGCTTCAGCCAACAAGTTTGTTGGCTG
>JANTPZ010006706.1:0-22094 GCA_025593235.1 Vachellia pachyceras | reverse complement strand
TTGTTATTAAGTCAGTATATATAACGTGACATTTTAAAAATTTGCAAGTACTAAATATGTCTAATTAATCTAGCTAGCCAGGGATTATACCTAGTCCTGACAGAATCTAGTGTAAAAGTTCATTGATATGTAACTATATTCAACACATATTGGCACAGGAAAAATAATTAGTAATAATTATAACAACACATATCTCAAAAAATGTAAGAATATTCATGACATGCAATTAATGATACGGCTAATAAACTTTGCTCCTTATTATCAAGCGGATTATATATCTAATCTAATTTATATCAGAGTTTTAGAAATCGAAGTAATAGATCTTTTAAAAGAAATTAAAAAAAAAGCTTCATGCATTTTCTTACTATTCAGTGTATTTTTTTATACAACTTTTTATATATATCAAGTTAAATTTAAGTATTATTACCCCATTAGTGGTAGCCCTCTCTACTTTTACATGGTTAAAATTCTCGACTTTACTTACTCAGCTCATCTAGTTTGAGTAATTTTTTAATACAATTATCTATATGATATTTAATACAACAATATATATAATATAATTTTTTTTTAAAATATGATATTCCCCCCTTCAAATCCTCAACTTGGAGAAAAATAATTCTTTTAGGCACCTCAATCATTGTTGTAAACCAGCCCTTATTTATTTATATCCAAAAAAACTAGGCTTTATTTATTTACTGTGAATATACAAAACTTATCCCTTCGACGATGTGGTAGATTACCTTCGATTTATTATTCATTAGAAAGTGGTTATCACTCATGCATGCATATAAAGAGATGATAACTATTACCTATTAGTTAGCTAAAAACTCACGCATGATAGAGGAAACTTATTGTGTCTTTGATCAACTCCCATATTTTCTTCAAGAGGAGGGGCTTGGTAAAATTATAGGTACCAGTTAGATTGTCTTTTTGTTTGTACTAGCTTCAATGTTTTAAGTAATGAAATCCAAATCCTATTAAAAAATAATACACGACATGATATATTATATTATGAGTATCAGTTAAATACAGTCCGTAAAACAGATTCAAGTTGCCAACCCATAGGCTGATGCGGGTTCAAGCAATAAAAAATGAAGCCCGCACTGGCCCATATAACCCGTAGGTTGGCAAGCTAACAGTTTATTTTTGTTTAAAAATAATTTTTAAACTATGTTTTCTAAAATATTATATTTTTATGAGTTACACAACACATAATTATACATATTTATTTAAATCTTTTAATGCTATTGTTATTTATATACCAAATATATTTTTAAAAAAACTTTAAGATTAACATACATAAAATTTATTTATAATTGTTCAATAATATATGTAAGTTTTCATAGAGTTGGTTAACTTCATGATAGTTATTTTTTTATAAATATTTATTTTGTGTACTAAATTTTTTACAAACATATATTAAAATTTTAAAAATAAAATAAAATAAAAATGGTTGGCTGGCTTAGGCTCTAGTGGGCTATATGGCCCGACCGGATTAACTCATGGGTTAGCCTGTATTACAGCCTCTGCAGCTAGGCCTGCTGATTTTTTTGGGGTACCAACTTAGCCTTATCTTTTTTTTTTTTGGTTAAGCATATATATCATGTTATTAAAAACAATTGTATTTGAAGTATTGTTACATGATAAATATGAATATCTCTTACAGTAGAGATTTAAACATTAATTATTATGATGTGAGGAACTAACCCTTTCTGTTAAATTACACTTATCGATAACCCTAAGCTCAATGATTATAGCAGAATGAAATGGATTTTATCAGGCTGAACAACTTTGAGAAAACTGGCCTTTGGTCGGCCCAAATATGTTATTCAAAGGGTTAACCCATGATATAAGGCCCATTCCTGTCAAGGTCCAATTAGGCCTATATTTATACTAAGGAGATTTTTTTCAACCACATTATTTTATATAGCCACGTGTACTCTTAAATTCTAAGCAAATGATATTTGAGGTAGTGTTGTTCATTACATCAAACACCCCTTCCAGTCAGAATTTAAATTTTTATTCATTAGTTATAAGGAATTAGCACATTCTTCTAGATCCAAGCCATTAAATTAAAGAAATAATCGCTAACAATGTGATAAATTAATGCATTAATGATGAAATCTAATTTTTAATATAATTTATTGTATTCCAGATAATATGATAGAGGATTTTATCACCATCTATTTCATAGTCATTTAAATGGTCCCTTGGAATCAAATTCCCACTATAAATATACACGATATAATCAGAGATATGAATATATACGATTCACGCTTACTTTTTGCTGTTTAAAAAATGATTGAAGAATGATTTCACACAATTCAAAATAAATTTAAAGTAAATATGTGAGATGAGTTCAATCAACTGCAGAAAAATCTGTCACCCGTTCCTTAATTTGCCACGCATCTTATCCCCTCTCGGTGGTTTGTTTTCTTCTCATTCAATAAATTTCAAGCCGTGATTGATTTAAAAAAACAAGAAGAAGAAAAGATGAAGCAAACAGCATGTATTTCAAGCCATAAACGCAGGGCCAAATTGGATGATTAGCTATTGCGTAGTTAGAGCTCTAGAATCATGAAGAATTCTGAAGAATTGGAACTCCAAGAGCAACCGGTGGTTCTCGTCACCGGCTGTTCTCATGGAGGAATTGGACACGCGTTGGCACGCGAATTCGCCGCCAACAAGTGCACGGTGGTTGCCACGAGCAGGTCACGATCATCCATGGCGGACCTGGAGCAAGATCCTAGGTTCTTCTTGCAGGAGCTCGATGTTCGGTCAGAACAGAGCGTTCAACGAGCGGTGAAGAATGTTTTGGACAAGTATGGCCGTGTCGACGTTTTGGTGAACAATGCCGGAATTCATTGTGTCGGTCCACTTGCAGAGGTTCCTCTCTCCGCCGTCCAGCAAACTTTCGATACCAATGTTTATGGTTAGCGTCAATGTCATCAGATTTCTCCATTTCAATTGTCATTTGGTTTTGTGGATTCGGAATTTAGATACTATATTATCAGTTCAGTGTCAATGACAAATGAACTGATACAGATTTTATTAATCCTTCACGAGTTACTTATTCTTCCTGAAATCTGAATTAGGGATTTGACATGTTGTTGATAATCGCTGTTACTCTTTCTTTTCTTGGCACGGGATAAAACAACTAAAGAAGGAAGCTATTATCATATAAATCTTATGGCTTTCCATGCAAACATTTCTATATGATGCTCAAAAAGTAGAGAATCAATTGGTTATTCTTATATTCTTATCTAAGACCCTAAATTGCATACAATTACCAAGATTTTGTATGTTTCACTAACAAATGCAGGTTCATTGAGAATGGTTCAAGCTGTTGTTCCACACATGGCGAACAGGAAAAGGGGGAAGATAGTAAACGTTGGTAGTGTTGCTGCCGTGGCCCCTGGACCGTGGTCAGGCACTTACACTGCTTCCAAAGCTGCTCTTCATGCTTTGACTGATACTCTGAGGTTTGCGTATTCTCCAAATCTGCTGTCTTACTTGAGAATTCTTCCTCATTTCTTGCGTAAAATTAGTGACAAGAGCAGTATTGGTGACAGAAAACCACCGCTTATTTAGTTATGTGCACGCTTTCGGTCGTTCATAAAGTTGTTCGTACACTTCGTCAGGGTTCAAGGGAACTGCAATCTTTGCTAAAACTTAGTGTATGCTTGGTTTCACATTAGAAATCATCAATTTCATTGTCGAATTAAGTAGTTATAAAAGCCAACAGTTTTGGTCGTTCTGAACGGAACACAAGTATTGGTGCCAGAAACCACTGTTCATGTAGTTGTGTTCATGAAGTTGTTCCTAGACTGTAAACACCCACCCCCACCGCAAAAAAAAAGTAAAAAACGTTTCCTCCTAGACTCCATTAGGGTTCAAGGAAGCTGCAAACATATTCAAGAAAAGCTGTACTTTGTTGGATGGAATAAGAGGGACCGTGACATAGGCAGACCTACATGCTAGTTAGTGGGTTTAACCACACCCTCTGATTTTCAAAAAATTATGTATATATTAATATTATGTGATTTATTTTGTACCCACTAGTTTTCTAATTTTAAACTCATTAAATTTTTGCTCAAATTAACCTCAAAATATATTAAGAACAAGTCCCGCTCATCTTGAACCCCCTGGGTCAGAGTCCTGAATCCGCCACTGGACTATGATGTTATAAACGATCTGCTCACACTCAACTTTTTTCTTTGATCCACATATTAAACTTAATTGCTCCTTGACTAAGTTAACCATTGTTTATTCAAAATATGTCCAGATTGGAACTGAGTCATTTTGGAATTGATGTTGTTAACGTTGTGCCCGGAGCTATCAAGTCAAATATTGGGAATTCTGCAGTAGCCAGCTACAAGGGAATGCCTGAATGGAACTTGTTCAAGCCATTTGAAGCAGCAATTCGAGAGAGAGCTTATTTTTCTCAAAGATCTAAGTCCACCCCTACGGATGTGTTTGCTAAAAACACTGTGGCTACTATCCTCAAGAAGAACCCGCCTGCATGGTTCTCTTCTGGTCATTACTCAACCGTCATGGCTATTATGTACCACATGCCAATCTGTGTTAAGGATTTTCTTTTGAGGAAAGCAATGAAATGTTGAGCCACAAGTTTATTTAAATTAAGAATGTAACCCAAAATAATCATACAAAAGATACCATGAATAAATTTTATTGGGTTGAAGAGTAGAAAGTAATGGAACTCACTTTGTGAAACAAAGCTTTATTGTTGTTTGTTGATTAGAAAGTATAATATAGGCTACTTTAGGTAGCATTACTTTTAATTAATAGAAGCACAGAAGCCGCATTTGTTCATCTTAGAGTGGTTTTGGTTCGAGGGGAAAGGGGCGTTTTAATGTGTTGGACAATTCCGGTCAGCTCTAGTTTATCGTATATGGAAAAATGCAACTATTTTGTGTTTAAGATTTCTCTAATCTTTAGTTATTTTTAAATAAATTATACAGATTTTTTAAGGAATTAGAAACAAAAAAATTAATAATTTCGAAAAGTTTCTGACTTGATTTGACTCCAATTTGTGATGCATCTTTTGAAATTACATATTAAATTGCATTCATTTTTATACAATAACAACAAAGTCTGATATCATTAAGGGAGTTTATCTACATGGATCAAACAATAACATAACACTATATTATAAATCATTTTTCTGAATAGATTATTAACGATCTCTTTCTACCCCTTTTCTAGAGGATTCCACATTGTTTGGTTTGCCCTTTTTATTTTTTTAATGTTATTGTTTGCACATGTCTAAACCATCTCAAATGAATCATATCCACTCTTGTATGGCTACACATTCATCTCAAAAGTGACTTATATTTTATACTTATGTTATCCCTTTAAAATCCAATATTTACTACAATATAGCAATGCTGGCTATATAATCATATGGTAAAACTATCTTTTTACCGTATTGGACACTTTTCGATCACAAGTAACAATAATAGCTTACCTCAATTTACACCATCCAACTACTAATTTTCTATGTAATTATTAAAATTTAACAATTACATTAAGTTAATTTTTCAGCCATCATGAGAAAGTAATTAAATTATTACATCTGTATATTACTTTCTGGCCAGGACATACTTGGATATTACGGTCTATAAGAATATTCCATAAACATTATCACGCTGACCGCTGTAAATTTCCTACGTTAACCAAACCACGATTCAATAACGAACCCCAACCTGCCTTTTTTTTGTTGATATTTTTAATTGGCCTCATTAGTACGGATACCGCGAAGCCACATGTTCCGCGTTCATCATGCAGGCTTTCTGACCTGAAGATGACATGACATCATTGTGTGTATCTGGAAATCAGTGGGAAGAAATGCGTTCACATCTTCCGATGTGATTTTATATATTTCAAAATGGTTTTATAGATTTCGAGATGATTTTTATATATTTCAATATGAATTTTACAGATTTTGAAACTTTTTGTCTTAATTTATATGTACAGTTTGAAAAACGGTGTTCCCAAACAAGCCCATTAACATCTAAGTTGCCCTTGAAACTGAACTTTTATAAATTTATACAAAAGGAATATTAAAAACAAAATTCAAACTCATCCCGATCTTTTGATACAAAAATCTATTTTTTTTCCTTTTTTTGGGAGACCAGTACTTGGTGAACTCTACTCACTCGCCCAACCGAATTAATGTGTTAAGAATCTTGTAATGAGCTAGCCACTTTTTCGGTCTATCCCATGGAAGCCCAATCTCGGGTACTACCATAATACCATTGGCATACATAAAATTCGGAAATCTCCAGAAGTTGCTTTCAATTTAAACAAGGTCATTTTACCAAGTCGAACTGTAAGCTTCACAAAGAATGGTGGTGATTACCATAATATACCATTCCCGGCGGCTGGAGAGGCCGGAAACTAGGAGGTATCGGGGCTTGCTGTGACATTGTTATTGGTTGATGTTGGTTTATAGGTGCAGGCTGATGCTGGCTTATTTGTAGTGACTGATGTGCCATAGGCATTACCGGCCCCCCCATGTGTGGAGGAGGTGGGGGCGGGGGTGGTCTGGGTGGTAAGGGAGGGACATTTCCATAACCATAACCGGGGATTACTGCTGATGATTGCATATACTGCTGTGAGGTTGGATTACCAAGCAAATGATATTGACCTTGTGAGGCAGGGGTTTGATTTTGCATTGCTGGTTGGGCCACCATAACTGAAGGAAATGAATGACTAGGTGCGGGAATCACTTGCTGCGTAGACCTAAAATTGGGATCTGAAGCGGGTATGGGCTTGTCGGGGTTCAAGGAGGATGCAGAAGATAGACCAGCATTTTTTGCCTCTTCAGCTGCAAATGTAGAGAGAACAGAAGTCATGATCAATTGGGAAGAGGAGGAAGCCGCAAGCTTATCTGCGACCTCAGCAGCAATTGCTGCAGCCGACTTCTTATTTGGTGCTTCAGATTTTGTATTTGCATCGGTTGCCAAAGTGGATGCTTTCTGCACAAAGGAGTCATCATCTAGTCGTTTTCTCATGTTGCTAGCCTCCTCAGCTTGTGCCTCTGCTACCTTCATATTATCAGTGCACAGTGAACAATATATATGTTAGCATCAATAGCAACAAAATCATCTCAAACTTGCATCAACAATGAAAGCAAGATCAACAAGTTATATCAGATTCACAAAAACTGATGTGCGTCAAGCGTTGTGAGTAAAACCTTGCATGAATCATGGACATATGCAGTTGTACTGCAGTTAAGGATCCCCTCAGTTAATATCAAATGGGAAAGCAAGCACCAAGCAATTATCTAGTTTTCTTTGTACAATCAAATTTAATCAGCCTTGCTTATCAATTAACTAAACACAAAAATGCATGAAGATAGAAACTCAATGTTTCGAATGACATTTCTTCATAAAACTCAACAACTCCTCGCTCCGTTTTGAAGACCCATCACATGATTATCTAGCCAACAGCCAATTCCATACATCGATGCTTTCAAAGCATTTTCAATCAAAGCTAAAATTTTCAATATTTTAATATTTTTCCGTTATCTTGATTATGAGACCTTGAACATAGTAGTTATAAAAATTCAACTACTGTTAGACATAGAAGAGGCACTTAGTGAAGTGATCAAACGGTGTCAAACCTCAATACATGTTCAATGTGTATCAAAAGCAACATGAAATTGATCAAAATAGGACAGCCTTCTATAAAAGGAATAATATGTTACATACCTGCACTTGAGTACGAATATTCTCCAGTTCAGATTCCTGAGACAAATATCAACGAAGGATTGGAAGAAATTGCCGTTTAGAACGCAGTGCCAAGTGCCAACCAGAAAGCAGGTGAATGCGAATCACATAAAAGGAATTTAAGCAGGACATGATAACAAACCTGCTCATGTAAGGCTTCTTTTAACTGCGATACAAGTGCTACTCTACTTGCTTCAACTAGTTTAAGCTTTTCAATGCATTGTCTCAAGAGATTTTCTTCCTCCTCTAGCCCCTTTGCCAAAATTTTTCGCTTTGGATCCTTTGCTGAAAAAGAAAGCAAGATTAGAATCATAAATTTCACAATGTAAATTTACCATAATATCCTCTGAACTTACCGATAGAGCACGCAGTATCAACATCTTTCTCCATCTTTCTTACATGCTGAACAGCAGACTTGCATTTTTTCATCTCTGCATCTTCATTCATTTGTTCACTGAGCACCAAATGAAATGCAGAGACTATTTTTTCTGCTGCACCTCCAATGGATAATTTCTGGCTTCCACCCAAAAATGTGAGCAATGGAAAAATAATGGATATAGAAACTGGAGGAAAAAGAAGAAGCCAGAAAGGTCCACAATCTAACCGTTCTAATGTAGCGAGAATCCCTTTTCATAATTCTTACAGAACGAGATCGCTTTTTGTTGAATTCCAATGGTGGAGGTGCTTCTTCTCCAAGCATTACCTCTTTAAGATTCCGTGGCCGAGATCCAAACACCCTCCTTTGCTCCCATATGTCAACCTAAATGTTGAATGAGCATCCAATTAACTAATCAAACAGCCAGACTCAGGATAGCAGTATTCAGATCACTTTGTCACACTATTCATAAGACATCTACGGTTATTGCCCATGCATAATTAAATGCCCGCAAACACTTAAGATTCAAATCTCTCATACACACATCCCCTTTTGATTGATTGTGAGTGTCATATGGACTCAAAAATAATTACTTCAAACCATGGAAAACAGACTTACCAATCTAGATACCACATTCTGTCCATGCTCATCACCTTTCTCAACAACATCTTTGAGTGCGGCAGGGAGAACCTTCCAAAACTCAGTGACAAATTCATTTCCTTTCCGCTTGCTGTTCTGCAAAATATCATTCGCAAGATATAGAAGGGGCACCCTCTGAACCGTCTCTGAATTGCGGAATTGTTTATTCCATGTTTCAACAACTAATTCTGCGTTGCTCCGGTGAAATATACACCAGTGTGATAAAGCTAAGTAAAAAGTTAAGGATAACAGAATATGGAAAATCAACAATCAATAATTAAAATATACCTATTTAGATTTCAACTACAATTACAAGTTTTTTTTCAAACAGAAAAAGTATGACAACAAAATTTGATGCTAAAAAAATCTCAAGTAGTTCAAGATCTAGGACTGCACAAGCAGAAGCCTCTATTCCTATTGGACAACATTCTTAAATAATCGTGCGTGTTTGAGAATCCGTTGGGAGAGTGATTTTACGGATTCCAATGTAAGTATGTGAGAGGAGTTTTGTCTCGACTTGCGTGCAACTTGGTTTGAGCGTGCAAACCAAACAAGCACGATATCATCAGCAGTGGGAGTCATTGCAGGAGCAAATCATGAATATAAAAAACAAACCCAAGAACAATACACAAAAAGCGCATATAAGAAGAAATTCCACTAGAAGTATGATGAAGAGCTATTTTTAAAAAGTTCAAGAGGTCCTCTGAACTTCACACTGAAGCAATCCTACATGCTCATATTAAAGGAATGCGTAGACATGATTACCATCATCACATAAAAAAAACATTGTGAAATTGTCATCAACTTATTAAAGCTCCTTTCAATATGGATCATTAATCTCTACAAGTAATTGCCATAAATCTCTAACCAGAGCAACGTCCATTATATTCCTTCATTTTATTAGATATGACACAAACTTATCGCTCCTCCTATATAAATACGTCTTTATTCGCTAGAAGATTTTTTTTTAAAAAAAAATAGCACCCAGAAATCACACCAAGGTATGATCCAACAGGTGGAAAGAAGATTAGGAGATCGGGTACACCCAACCCAAGATCATTGCTTCATTCCGTTGAAAACTAAATTGGAGGGATGTAATTGTTAAGATCTACCTTTTGGCATTTACTATGGCCAAGCTTATCCCTTACCTGAAATGGGTTCTGGCAGCTTTTCATTGGAAAAAATCTTAGTCTAGAGGCTACTTAGTCAAGCACAACAAGTATAACAAGCGTCAACTTGATAGGAATAGCATTGGCCATTATTACCACACCAACTACTAAGGCTCCCTTGAGGAGAACTGACAAGTGGAATAAGGGAAAGTTGCTCACCTAACAAAAAAGAAGTATAGCACTCTCATCTTAACATCAACTAGTGAGTAAGAATAAATATGAGTTTCAGAGAATAATTAATTCAATTACCAATTAAAAGTGATACTACAGTCTCTGATCCTGCAATCAATCGAACTTCAAAATTCATGACAATGTTTTCTATAAGAAAATAAGATAACTAAATCCATACATAGTGCTGAAAATGCAGTGTGATCGTGAGAATGCTATTTAAAATAGTTGTTAAGATCCATAAGCAATTGACTATATCATATAATGCTCAACAAGATAGTCACTCCTACAGATAACTAAGTTCATACATAGCATGCATATGAATGCAATATGATTAAAGAAATGGTATTTAAACTAAAGTTGCCAACTCAATGGAGCCGAAATGGCAGAATGACGAAGCACCAAGCAGCCTCTATCCATGGTTATGTAGGCCATTATCTATGGTGCTAATGGGGCATGCCACTGTGGACCACTGACAACACTAGTTTAAACCAGAATTGTTCACCGATTTAATATACTGGGATGACAGAGCTATCCTTAGACTGATTGCAAATTTAAACTGCTATCCTAGCACAATTATACACGTCGCATGATTCTATTAATTATTTTGATACATATAGATAACTAAGTAAAGCATAAGATGTCAGAAAACACCTCCAAATCCAAAGATTATGTGTCAAATTGGTTAGGAGACGAACAGGACCATAAACAACAGTCTGTTAAAATAAGAAAAAGAAAAGAAGAAAAAGATGCCATCAAGAACAAGGAAGCCAATGAAAGGATACTTTCAATACACTGCTGGGTGCTGTTAAGCTTTGACAACTTGTCCGCAAGAATCTGCTCACTGAACACGCTATTCATCCCAACTCCAGAAAGCTCCCAATCTACCTGCCAGCAACAAGGTAAGCCAAACCCCATGGAACTAGCACAAATTATGGGAAAAGAGACGAGAACAAATTCTGATTTTGGGACCCAACAACCCAAAAATAGAATTGAAACGAAGCCGAGAATTGGGAAGTTACTTGAAGCATACCTTAGCAAGTCTCAAAGACCAAGCCAAGAGAAACTTCGGCACAAAGCCAACGAATCCCAAAAATTTAGCAAATGCAGAGCATGGAGAGCTAATTGAGCAGAAATACGAAACTCTACCAATGCTAGAAATTTAGAGCGGATAGAAATGAAACTACCAAACTTTTGACAAATCACAGAAACTCTGGTGAGTTCTAATTGATTTAGACGAAAGGAAGCCGATTTCCTAAAACCCTACAAAAAATTACTAATTTACACGGTAAAAATATGAGATACGACTCAAAAGCTCAGAAGAGATGGACGGAAAACGATCTCCCAGAGAAAAAGAGAAGGAACAAGAGGACGAAAAGTGAGCACAGGCGCGAGGTTTGAGTTTCTCCCATTTGGCGCAAACTATGCAAGGTGTCTAAACGGCTCAGGATTAGATGAACTGTACCGATTCTGTGTACAGTCCATAGAGAATTTTTTTTCCTCCTTGCTTTTCAAATAAAAATAATATGCTAAACAATTGTGACGTTTTATGAATTTTTGATTTTGAAAAAAAAAATGGAGAGCAAATAAAAATAACACGTATAAATTTGTATCAAAAAATAACATGTATTAAAAAAAATACCCTAAACCTCTGTTACTGATAAAAATTTATCAGGAAGTCAAATTATATAAATATTAAGTTATAGACCACATTGCCTACGCAGAAGGACAGAAAAAGAATTACTGGTCCGAGTGGATCCCTGAAAACTATTCCATGATATCTTGTGGATCCAACTGTAGAATTTAATTAACTTATAGTCTCCATAAAACAATTAGTGTGAAAGAGTTTTTGTAGAAGAGAGAAGTTTTACATCTCTTTTATAATTTTTTTCCGTCTAGGAGACTTCTCAAAAAGTGGAATGAAGATTAAAATCTAACGAGAAGAAGAAAGGAAGGGGGAAAAAACCAGGAAACTAATGAGAATGAGTATGTTTGAACTGATATTGATTGATTTTTCTGGTGTACTTTTAATCATTTGTAGATATTGATTGATTTTATAACTACATTTTTTGTAATATATATTAAGTAATAAATGGATTTCATGGATAATATATAATTATTTTAAAAAGTTAAGTTTGTTATCATGTTATGTGAGCAGTGCCCCAAAAGTATTATGAAAGAAGGCTAAGGGTCATATTACATTATAAAATTATCCCTAATAATTATGGGAAATTTATCATCCGATCCCAAATAGAGGAATTAATGAACAAAAGATCTCAAAAATTAGCAAAATTCTCATTAGATCCTAGTTGTCATTAATAACCTCATCATGCGTCAACAACAAACGGACCAGCTACTGTTGGAATCTGTTGATAATTTTATCAATTTTTAAGACTTTTTATTCATTAATTGGATTACTGAGAATCTAATGATAATTTTACCAATCAAATCCAATCATTCTTGGGGAATTAAAGCCCAGGCATTCTTGCCATATCGACTAGCTGTGTCTGGATGCACACTGGGCTTTACCGTAGGCAATAGGCCAGGTTGTAATTCGGCCTAAAAGTTGATTAATTACACAATATCCTCCTCGAGGAAGTTTCATTCTCAGCAACCTTTCTATTCAACTTGATTTAAAATTACCAAAGGGTTGAACTTAATAGAAAGAATTAATCACCCACAACATAACAAACCAAAATTTAAGTTTCCATCAGTAGAAATACCCACATTTAATACTCAAGTGCTGTGAATAAAATTATATCCTTAAAAGAACGCATGTGCTTGGGGAAAAAAATTCAGGATCTCTTCATAAGGACACTCGATTTAAATCAGGGCCTTTCCCGTTCGTCACCTTGCATACACACAAATCATTTTACTTAATAATAAGATGCTTCTTAAATGGGGCTAGACCACGACCGGCTAAATTTCAGTTCATTTGCACGGTAAGAAAATAAAAATACAAGCATTCATGCAGATGTTCAAACCAAATAAAAAATCTACGGGATCAACAAGCTCTTGGTTTTTGGTGGTTCTAACACTAGATGCATATAAGCTCAACAAATGGATCAACAAGAAAACTCCAAATCCATCAAAAGCCGAATACACATTCGCATCGGCAAATCCCAATCCCCTCCTAAGATACACCTGCAGAGCTGTCAAGGAGCACCCAGATATACTTCCTTGCAATCATCAATATCAACCAGGGGAGAATTCTTCCTACTGCTTAATAATTTTACCCTGCGCTTCAACTTTTGCAGCAACTTGCTCTTCAGATAAAGGTAAATAGTATATGCGAGGAGTTGCTCTGGTCTTGCGAAAGAGATCATCCAGAGTGACAATAGGCGGGTCAACCTTTTCCGGAAGGGGTGGTGGGGATGGAAGCCGTTCTCTAACTGCTGGCGGTGGTTTTGACAAAGGTGGTGGAGGAGGAAGAGCAGCTAGAACCTGCCGCTGCTCCGGGTGCCGGCGAGGGGAAGGCTCTGACAGTGAGGTAGGTGGGGCAGGACTAACTACAGGAGCACTACTGACAGAGGCAGCCTGAACAGGAGGGGCCTCTACCTTCATTTTCACTTCTTCAGGTTCAACAAATTCAGCAAGTAAGAGACGCCCACCATTAGGCGGCCATTGAAGGTTATACACAGCATTTCGAGTCTCAACAGCTTCATCCACTGATGAATACTGCATCAAAAAGAAACCATCACAAATTACGCAAATGTATCATGAAGTAACCACACAGTGGCAGAAGAAACATGGAGGGATGAAAGTGTGAAAGAGAACAGAGTCATACAGTGACATAGCAATGGGTCTTGATCTGATCCATCCAAAAACTAACAACCTTCCCGGTCTTGCCAAGAAGCTCGTGCACAGCTTTCAGAGTAAAAGGACGAAGGAACCGATCAATTCTTAGGGAATTCGTTGGGGACCTTTGAGGTGGTGGAACTGCCAAAGATCAAGACTAAACTATTTAGAATAAATAAGCATATTACACATAGGCATCACACACATTCGCAGCATACACAACAGAATCAAGTAAACAGACACAGGTACGACTAATAAGATAATAAGTGATTATGATCATCTATGAAGTATGAAAGGGTTTTTTCAACCAAAAATAAAGAAAATAAGATAATAAGTGCTTATTCAACTTTGAGTAAGAATATTCAGGAATGAGATCAAGAAGCATCTCAGGTGTGAGAAAAGTGTGCCTCCAAATTCATCCAGAAATCAAAATATGGATCCAACTCAAAAATAAAATTTATTAATCTAACAACAGAAAAGTACAATTTGTCCAAGCATTAAACAGAACAAGGCAATCGCAAATTTCATATCCAACCAAATATGACCACTAACCAATGCGCTCTTTAGGTGATTCATCAACTGCTGAAGAATCTGACATAGAGAGGTTGCGCTTCAAAGCAACTGGTTCATCCTTGGGAGTAGTAGCAGAAGTGAGACCAGTGCTTTGTGGAGCTGGACCTTTAGTAACTTCAGTGTTCCACCGGCGTAGCCTTTTGGTAGGCTCATTATTACCAGGTAATGCCTGATCTGTGACACAATTTCAAAATAATACTAAAGTTTCGTGCTAATACGAAATAACTAAATAAATAAGGAAGTTTCCCAGTCATTTAATTCAAATACCAATAAAGGCAGAATCTCAGGTGGCAAAACATATTCCACATATGGTAGAAGAATTTCCATATACAAAACAAGCACAATAGTTTAATTGAGAAATGGGAAGGAAATGAATTAGCGTTATGAAATCATATATAAATTTGGATGCTCCAAAGCAGAAAACTAAATCAGTTGCAATGTGAAATATGAGTTTAGTCTAAGGATTAATCTCCAGATGGGATCAGGTGATTGCTCTTAAACATAATACAAAATTAAAATATAAAGCAAGAAGAGCACGAGAGCAATGGTCAGACGTTCAGTGTGGAAAGACAAAGATACAAAAGCTTACCGGTAAATTTTCTTTTTTCAACAGAGACAGCAGGATGAACATCACTGTCTTGGTGGGTAAAACCTTCTCCTGCAGATGCAACATCTCCTATATTTTTACCATCACTTTCCTCATTCACAATAGGCACTTCACTATTCTCCCTCTTGTTTCTAAGTTCTACATCATGTAACTTAGAATCACATTGCTTACTCTCCATTAAATCCTCCTCCATGGAATCTTCGCCAGAACTTCTGTCTAAGTTTAACTTTTCATACCCAACGTCTTCAATGCCATTGGTCTTGTCCAAGTCTGAACTTGTACTATTATTGCTCTTCTCTTCAGGGGGGGTCTTTTCCTTGTGTGGGTCTCCAACATCCATAGGATGTGTCTCATCATAAACAGGGACAAAATTGTTGGATGATGATTCCAAAACCTCTGGCCTAACATTATCTTGTTCTAATTTAACATTATCAGCAATTATATTATCCTTTAGTTCATTCTTTTCATTAATTGACACAGAATCACTAGAAATAGAATCAGATTTTACTTGTGACCCTAAACTAGGGTTGACCTCAGATACCTGATTTTTTGGAGCAGAGGAGTGCACCATAAGATCCATGCTTTGAGGTTCTATGCCACCCTCCAGCTGGGATTTCTGATCTTCATACTCTAGCCGAGCATCTGACTCCTCATTCTCCAGCTTGGTTGCTGAATCCCCATTCTCCTTCTGTGTTTCTGTTCTGTAAGAATCCTGACCACTAGCTACTACTTCTGTTAAGACACTCCCACTGACAGTGATACTAGGCCCCAGAGTAGAACTAGGAATGACTTGCTCCTCACCCCCACTCTTAGATTCTCCACCATCAGGCAAGCCCTTCGGAGCAACTTCTTGATCCATGACTGGCACGCTAACATTGGCATCAATTGGGGCAGAAACACCATCCAGTTTTTCATTCTTGTTGCAATCAATACCCACAACCTCAGTAATCTTTTCATTGTTCTCTCTTTCAATTGGTTCAGTTATACCAATATTTCCCCTTCCAGCAGTAGTATCAACTGCTTTTTCATTTACTGAGTCAATTGTATTAACTACTTTTGCAACTACAGTCCCGGTCTGTGACTCTTCTGCCCCACTCACTGGTTCAGGATCAAGATCAGCTCCATCCACATCATCCGTTTTAGAGGCCTCAGCAGCCTCCCTGCGAAGGTCTTCATCCAAACGCCTGATCAAATCATCTTTCAGACCTTTTAAAGGAAGCCTCCTTCTCTTCAGCTCTTCTTTCAACTCTGTAACCTTCCACTGATCAATGGGTCGATTGTCAAGAATTGGATATCTTGAGGACATTATATCCAAATACAACTCACCTTCGCTAACCTGTAGTCAGCAATAAAATTTCATGCACAACCACGTGAAACACAACGATTCAATTTTTAAAAAAAAAAAAGATAAGGGCATGCATTAAAATAAGCAAGAGAATATTCAATCGCTACAAGAAGTTAAGGTAAACAAATATGTAATTCCCTAAATATAAGATTGAAATGGCGAGAAAAATATTACCATGGGCATGCAACCAAAAAAAAAAGATAAATTGAATTCCCGTACACATTATGACAGAACCACGCCAGAATTCAATTATTCAAACTATACTATTTCAAATTGACTGCAACACTGAACCTAACATCACTATGGGCAACTCAGTACGTTATAGAGCAACAATCTAAAAACAGAATTTTTTATATTTACAATCCATTTGTCTTGACAGATTTTTTTCCAGCTTTCCTTGTAAAGGATAATATCCGTCTGTACACACTTCAAAATGTCGCCAAAATATTAACTAGAGAAACTCAGAGTGGGAAAGTCCAGAACGAACAGAATAAACGGAGTAGGAAAAGGGATGGTTTTGGCGGGTCATTAAACAATTATCACGTAGATGAAACTTCCGCAGCCCACTGTGCAATATCAAGAAATGCATAAGATTTAGTAAGGACACGATTACTGTATCGCGCAAACCAAAATATTCTGGAACTTCAAACGTAACAATACACATCATTTTATCTAACGAAGAATAAAAAAAATTAGAAACCAGGATCCTGAGAGGATTGTGGAAATACTTACAATGACAGTTTTGTTGCAATCAAAGGTCACACTTTGCAGATGGGAGAAAGAGAAGATACACGAGAAACCCTAATTTCACAACACAAAACCCATCATAAGAGGAGATGAAACAGAGACGTAAAAAAGAAACCGACGCAGATACACGCTGAGATTAGACTCCCCAAAACAAATGCTCTACTCCACCCCTAACTCGTTTCGTTGCCTGAAAACAGCCAAACAGAAAATCTAAAACAGAGTAGCTACCGAAACATGACAGAATTAAATGAACAGCCACAATGATTGGTCCAAAAACAGGAGAGAAGAAAATGAGAACAACAAAAGATTGAGAATTAGGGCGATTATTCTCTTCGTTTATCGTTTCGGAAGAGTTCACTAAAAAACTGGTTATCTAGGGTTCTTTCTTTCCCCGGAAATGTTCGTTCCGCTATATCACATCCTCTCCCTAGAGTTTTTTCGGGGAAAAAGAATGGCTTGAAACGCGATAATGAAATTAAGTTTTTGTCAACGGAATACCTAAAATACCCCTTAGCACACGTGGCTGCGGGATGGTCTCATTCTCAATTTTTTGGGGCGTGCGTCATTCCTCATGGCCCAAATTTGTTGACGGGGATGCAAATGCAATAGTTCTCCAAAAAAAATATAAAAAACATAAAAAATATGCCGCTGAAAAAATGTTAAAATATATTTTTAATCCTTTATATTTATGTCAAGTTTTATTTTAATCTTTTATATTTAAAAGGTGTACTTTCAATTCCTTAAATTTAATGCTGTTAATATCTCTTAACGGAAATTTCTGGCTCATCAAATTTAATTGATAACTGTGCAATAAAACGTTGACAAAACATACTCATATTTTAATTTTAATTTAATAATATAATAAATTTCATATTTTAAATTGTATAAAATAAAAAATATTTAAAACAAATACAACTATATCCAGTGATGCTAATCATTCCAGCCTTTTAGGTTTTCCTTTTACTTATCCTTTATCCTTTCTGATCGTTGAAGAACTGAATCAAATGGGTTGACCGGCGTCGTTCAGTATTCTATCGAAGAACATCTTCTGCTATTTAGCCACATGGATGCCATGTCATTTAAGTGTTTGATAAGTCAGCAATTTCCGTTAAGAGAAACTAACGGCGTTAAATTTGAGGGATTGAAAATGCACTTTTTAAACTTAAAAGACTAAAGTGAAATCTGACGCAAATATAAAGGACTACAAATATACTTTAGTTAATAAAAAAAAGTCATTTTCCACATATAAGTAGTGTGATTTGCGATTTATTAAAATAATAAATTTCACAATAATAATGAATTTTATATTTTATAAAAGAAAAAATGGCTTTGATACTTGTTAAAATGATGGAGGTAAGATGGGTTTGGAAGTGCCTTAGCCTTTCGGCTCTCAACCAACAGTCCAGCACCAGGAACAATACATGTTAAATTATGAATAAAGGTCAAGATATAAAAATAAATAAAAAATGAGGAAAATTTTAATTAAATTCAATTGAAATTATAAAATTTAAATTTAGTCCTACACTTCGAACAAATTTTTAATCAAGCCAAGAGGGTCAATTAGAGATTTTTAAATCTTATAGATTTACCTCAACACCTTAAAATGTTCACTAAATTATTTATTATATCACTTATCTGTTTTTATTAAATTGGCTCACAACCCATTATTACTAAGATTTTCCCAAAGAAATTCTAGAAAACATCCTTATTTATCTTACCCCCCGCTAAATCATGCGTTATAGCACTTATCTGTTCTTCTTAAATAAATATCATCACATGTTGTGGACTAGGATTTCACTGCTAGCAGATTCAATGATGGCATGATGTTCCTAATTCTGGTTTCATGCATTCATGGTGCATTTTAGGGAACATGGGATCGATTAAAGGGGCCGCAAGATGCTTAAACTGAGATCCCATGTTAGGTCCGTTTGAAAAAGCGGTGGAGAAGTGATTTTACCATTTACGAGGTAAGTGTGCGAAGGAGATTATCTCGTTTTACGGAAAAACACTGTTGAACATGTTTTTGGGTGTTCAAAAGCTTTGACAAACACCCACAATTTGGTGATGTAGATGAACTCAATCAAGAGAACCACCTTGGAGTCTAGCTTAAACATTTTTATGGTAGATGGATGTATGCTGGAATTGGCCTCTTGCAATGACAATGGACCCGTTTGGGAATACGGTAGAGAAGTACTTTTACATAAGTTGAGGTAAATATATGGCTCGTTATATAAAAAACAGTGTTGAACGTGCGTTTATATTTTAAAAATGTTATTTCAAGCAAGCCCAATAATGATTGTTGTTGTCTTGGTCCTAGTGTAGAATTATTGATGTAAATTTGGAGAGTGGTGCCTCTTGACTAATCTCGTGCAAACTGTAAGGTGATATGGTGTCTGTTTGAAAAACTGTCGGAAAATATATTTTAGTAAAATATATTTTAGTAGATTGCATTTATGTTTGGATAAACGTTGGATTTAGAATGTATTTATTCTACCAAAAATGAGTTTTTTACTCAGAATGTATTTTAAAAGAAGGAGTTACCAAATGCTATGGAGCTTGTAAGCTAACGAACTTTTGTATTCAAAATGCATTTTATAAGCTCAAATGTGATTCCCAAATAGGCCCATAATTGCTCTCTAGGTTTATATTACTTAGGGGAGAAAACTAAATGGGGACGATACCATTAAAAGAAAGCACCTTACAATGTGCAATCAATGTGGATATTTTTAAGAAAAATTATAAATTTATAAGGTAAAGTAGATTAAAATGTTATATTTAATATAAAAGCAATTGTTTGTCAAGTTAACAATAATATAAATTATGAGTTAATCAACCGTGACTTTTTTGGGATCAGAGTAACTAACGAGCTATCTTAAATTTAAGGTCATTATGACTAATTTTGTTTAGGTCTGGAGCGTAACATACCCCTTTCTATAAATGCATTTTTTGAAATTCGAACTTATGTTCTTCTTCATACAAGATTGAGCGATGTTGTTACTATCCCAACCAACAATTGAATGAAAAATTGAATCAGGCTGAATTTCAAGGAAGGAAGAATATAGGAACTGAGATAGCAAAGAATTGGCAAGCTTGGAGAACCAAGATGGGCTTGGAAGCAAGAGAGGATCCAAACACTAATTATATTTGAGAAAATATTTGATGCAGACACGAAATAAAGAAAGAGGGACACATATGGCCCATGAAGTAGTCCCCTCCCATATCTTTGCGTAAAGTACCAAATTTTGTTTCACACGCCAAAGGCCTCTTGTGCGTAATAATAATAATTATAATATTCAGAAATAGAAACCTCATAAATAGACCCTGTCCCTTGTAGAAGCTAGCCTCTCATGGAGGAACCAATGCTGCCTGGCATTTCCCTACATGGAATCAAGCGTAAATCTCATTTTAAGAGCTTATTTGGATGTCGAAATCTAGGTTTGATTTAAAAGTTTTGATTTGACTTTAAAATTTAGTTTTTGTTCAACTACTCATATTTTTACAAAAGCTATTTTAGATACAAAACTTTGGTTTCAAACATATGTTTTGAAAAAAAGCTATTTTCTTGTCAAATCACACGCTCTCTCTTAAAAAAATTTCTCTTTCCTCTTTCCTACCTACTTTTTATCTTGAACTCCGTAAAAGTAAATAACTTCTCCAGCGCAATTTTTTAAAATCTAAGTTTTGCCTCGGATCCAAAACCTAAATTTTATCTTAGAATCCGTAAAAGCTATTATGAAAAGGATTTACAAACAAGCCCTAAGTCCTCTTGATTGAACCTATAAGTTCCATATTACTATAAATTTTTAGGGTGTTATAGAAAAAAATATGTTGTATTAATTACCGAACTTAACAAACATATTTAATTTAATTAAATTAGGTAAATAGATATTCATATTTACCATAGAAAGGATTGTATTATAATTTAAGGAGATAAAATGAATTAGTAGAAGCGTTTAATAATATATCAAAAAATCACCCTATGAAAGTCCTTTTGCTATGTTTGTCCCCTACCCAAATACGACATTAAACTACGAGGCAAGTAGCCATTATATGTTATATCAAACCATTCTAGGTCTTATTTGGGAATTAGGTTTGAAATTTATGTTTCACAGATTTCGAGCTAAAATCTAGGTTTTGAAAAGTGATTTATCTTTGGGAAGTTATAACTTTTACGGATTCCGAGGCAAAAGTGGGTAGGAAAGAGGAAAGTAAGAAAGAGAAAGAAAGAAAAAGTAGAAAAGACAAAACAAGAAAAAGTATGAAAGAGGAAACATAGATTTCAAACTGAGGTTTTGAAACCTAGGTTCCAAACAAGCCCTCAATTATATGACTAAATACTAAAATGATCAATAAATTAATTATTAATAACTAGACATTGTGCTTGTTTGGGAAGACTGAAAAGAAGTACTTTTACGTAAATCAAGATAAATATGTGAAGTAGATTATCTCGTTTTACAAAAAAAACACTGTTAAACGTGCTTTTGACTTTTTCGAAAGCTTTGCCAAACAAACCCAATACAATTAAAGTTTCTGAGTCCAAATCATAAGGGTATAGCTATCAGATAAATGAGAGTACAAAATAAAAAAACCTTTATGTATACGCACTGCGAACAAAGTTAACCATAGAATCAACTCAAATATAATCATATTTCATCTCTATTCTCCTAAAATACATGGAACATGAAATATGATACAATCTAAAATAATAATTAAATAATATCAATAGTATAATCTCAACATAGGTTTATAGCATTAAGATGCGAAGATGACTAATATACTCATTCATTCAACTTTGATATTTTTATTTATTTTTTATTTACTCATTCAACCATGGAACGAAAATGAAGGTACGAGTCTCAACTCTCAACCATCTCCGTCATAACAGCAAATACTTGCTGGTCAAATAATAATAATAATA
>JANTPZ010006705.1:0-12281 GCA_025593235.1 Vachellia pachyceras | reverse complement strand
AAACTTGGAGACCAAGTTGGGAAACACTTGCTCCACATTTGGCCACATGACCTTGTCTCCTCCTAGCTGAAAAAGCAGATTTCCAGACCCCTAGGCGTCAGCTTTTGCTGGCTGGGCCCTTGCCCGGTCCAGTTAAATGATCCGGTGGCACGCGTTTCCGTAAAGTACCCTTTACGCGGGTAACTATCTTTTTACTTTTCCGGAGACTTTATCTTTCGTGTGACGCCATTCCCTAGGCCTCCTTGCCTAGGTGGCATCATGTCCTAGTCCATAGCATCTCCGTGTTTGCCTCGTAACTCGTCAGGATTCCTCGATTTGCGCGCAACACCGTAAAACGAGCTTCCGGCGGCCAATTTGACTTAAGGACATGAAAAAATTCTATATTTTTCCCTGATTCTCAAGCTCTTGTCCTTTCCTCAAAATTGTTCCTGGATTTTCCGTAATTAAGTTTCTAAGAAAATACTTTTTTGGGCTTTTTGGGCACTGTTGGTCTCCGTTCAGCGAAACTGCCCGCACCGGGTAAAGGATAATAATTTTATTAATTACTTTATAACTCAAATAAACTTTTCTTATTTCAGGTCTCCGGCATTTGAGGACTTCTACTACCTCAAGTAATTATTTCTCAGTCGTCCTTAGCTCCGAAATCCTCCATTTACCATTTATTTACGAAAATGCCACTACCTTTTCTACTTTTGCCATAATTTCCAAAATGCCATCACTTTTTCTACTATTTCTTAATTCCAACCTTACCTTGGGTTGACTTTTGACATTTTGGTCAACTTTGACATTTTTATGCCCTAGGCCTTTAATTTAAAATGACCGTTTTGCCCTTAGTCATTTTATTTTGAATTCTCAAGACTAGGGACTTAGTCAATTATGATCTTTCTTTCCTTTAGACATTTTCCTCTATATTTTTTTCCTTATTTATGGGCCCTAGATTATCACATAATTTATTGGCCTAGCCTTTAATTCAAGCTACGGAAATGCGGATATTACAATTAAAGTGTTCTAAATAAATACGATATATTAACTAATTTAACTGACTTTCTCAACCAAATCAAATTAGTTAAATATGTATTACATACATTTATGACATAAATAGATACTTCATTTTCTGAATATTAAGTTTCTGACATTTGTGGTTAGGTTCTGATGATATGGCTGAGAACTGTGAATGTGATGATGAGATAGAGATACGTGATCAGATTTGGTGTGAATATGTGTGAGATTATACACAAAAAAGAGAGATTGTTTGGAGTGAACATACCCTCAAACACTACCAGAAAAATGTTATTTAGTGACAGAAAAATCCATCACTAAATGGCTATTTTCCATCAGAAAATTCTATTTAGCGACGGAAAATATTAGCGACCCTCATTTTAGTGACGAAAAATAACCATTTAGTAAAGGATTTTCCATCGCTAAATGACAATTTTCTAGTAGTGAAATAGATTAGAGAGCGCCCACATACACACATATGTGCAAGCTTTCTAGTATGTAAATAGTTCAGAAATTGCATATGGGCAGCAACCATATATAGCAGCTACAACTACTTCTCATTAATTAATTAACCACTTCTCTCTAGGCACCTAAATTAACAGATCCATCTGCAGAAAAGAATCCCAAATGCTTCAACTATAATTTAATGATGATCAACAGCTGAGGAACTTGATTAAAGGGAATGATGCCCACATGGTACAGATTCTGAATTCAACCTAAGGGGCTTGAATTGGGCTCGTTGAAGACCAAAAGAGATGTGCTTTGAAGTACCTCATGGAGTGAGTGGAGGATTGTGAATTAGGGATTATAATTATTAGTAAGAACCAGAGTTGTACCAACCTTCGAACGCAAAACCTTATGCCCCGTTTGGTACGTGGAATTAGCTTCGATGGAATTGGAAGTGGAACTGGAACTGAAAGTGAGATTAAAAGTTTGTTTGGTATGCTGGAAGTAGTGGGGTATTATTTTAATTTAATATTTATATTTATAATGTGAAAATACTAATATGCCCCTTGACAACCAACAAAAATTTTCCCCTCTCCCACACCAGCGGCATCTCCGACAGCATCATCTCCGACCACAACAACAACATCATCTCCGACCACCACAAAGCCTACCTCGCTAAGTTCATCTCAACCCTCATCTTCATTTTTGCTGGTGTTGGTTCCGCCATAGCCTACGGTTAGTTCCATCATTATCCTCCTTCTTGTTCGCATCATCGATCAGAGCCAACATTTCGCAGCAAACATGGAGATATAGTGGTCCTTTGCAGATAATTGGGCTATAAAAAATTTGTAGCACAACTCACAACTCAAAATCTAAACGTGAGTTAAAAAAAATTTCGCATCATCGATCGAAGCCAACATTTCGCAGCAAACAGGGTGAGATGATACAATTGGGAGATATCTGCAACTTTAAGTTAAGAAAGATTTTTTATTTGCTCTTTCATCCCTCGTTCAATTTTCTTCCACTATTCAATTCATCCCTCAATATACACACAGATGCACACCATTACGCACTTTCATTTTGCCCCAATTTTCTACCAATCAAGAACATTTTTACTCAGTTCATAATTCTTTTCTTGCTGATCCAACAAATGAGAGAGAAAAAAAGAAGGATTCAAAATAGAAAGAGAGAGGCTGAAAAGGAATCGGAGGATACCTCAGAGAACAAAGACGCTCAAGAAGATAAACGAACGGACCACGATACCGAATTCTTTAGAGTTGAGTTTGAATAAGGGTTCTGTGGATATAAAGCGAGATCGAAAAGTATGGGAATTCAACAAAACCAGATTTCTCGGTCGTCTCCCTTTCTTTGCGACCTCCACCATGAAGCTCGGCCCCGGCCGTAATCTAGGATCTGTCTCGCTACTCTGCTGTGGACGATGAAATTTTTATTTTGAATGGGCAAATATGTCCACAAAAATTCATATAAGGGGTAATATTGTCCAGAAAATATCATTTCCATAGAACTGAAATGGGTTCCATCATTAGGCCCATGGAACCCACTTCCAACATTTTTCCAGAAATCACACTTCCATAGAATTGGGTTCCAACAAAACAAACAACCCAATTTTTCAATTCTCACCCCAATTCCAATTCCAACCATTGGGTTCCAAGATATCAAACGCAGCATTATGGCAAGTGCCAAGAGACCGTGCCACAAAGGCAAGAGAGAAACTGGTTACCTTTGAGCCTGTCCTTTTTATGATATACTAGCCCTTATATTTGATTTACTTGAGAGCTTAAAGTTAAATTACCTATATTCATTGTGTCAAATTCTTCAATTATATATGACTATATATCCTATTTTTTGTTTGGATTTAAATTTAAATGATAATATTTTAAAATTAGGATTCACGGTTGATTTATCATGTGTGATAGAAGAACTTGATGTAATGGATATAAAGAATTTGATCTAAGTATGATTCTTCTTTTATTAACATATGTATGTGTGTATTCAACTGAATTGATCGCAAACTGTCAGAAAATATCGGTTTAATTAATAAGAAGTTAGTTCATATAATATATGTATATATATAAAGGCATGTTTAAATCTCATTAATATATAGTTTAGAGACTTTATTAGTAGATATAAAACAAGAAACAAATCAGTTAATGCATGCACAAACAAAATTTATATCCTCTTCTAACTTCATGGATGTTAATATGATTGATCAGATTTCAAGTTTGGACTTTCTGAATTCAAATTAGATGCCCAAGATTTTATCTTATATTTCTATTATTTTACTTTTTACGTTCATTTGGTCAAAAAAAAAGTTCTTACACTAATGATATTACATTAAAAAATAAGTTGGAATATTATTCCAACTTATCAGTATTAAATTATAACAGTTTAACTTAAGAAAAAAATTTTAAAAAATACAAATCTAAACCATTTGAATTAAATTCAAACCATTTATTTCAAGAAGGAGTGAAGAAGGATATGAGGATTACATAAATTCCACAAACACATTCATGTAGTGTCTACATGGAGATTAATTATTACTCTTCTTATCATAAATATATGTCAGATCCTTTTTATAATATAAGTTATACTACGAAAAAGATCTTATATTTAGTATGGGATGATATATATCGTATTCAATGGAAGAAGTCTCATCAAATTAATAACATTCTGTTTTAATGTGAAAATTCAAGTCAAACTATGTATAAATGGAAACCTGATAATACAATTTAATATAGAAGTAATTATTCATTTATTCTAATTCTATTTCAAAGTTGGACCATCAAAATAAAAATACTCATGTGCTTCTATTTATCAATCACTTTCAATATATTTTATTAAAATTAAGAAACATTTTAAATTTCATTAAATTTTTTCTGAGATTTGTTTTTAACTTTATCCTATTTAATATACACTCTATCCATATAGTATAAAATCTTCATAGTTAGTGAAAATGTCTACAATAATAAATTAAAGGTAAAATTATACTTTTAAACAAAAAATTTAATTATGCTATTAATAAATATGATAATAAATTTCTCCATCCATCTTATAAATAGGACTGGAGAAGTAAGATTTCTTAACTTCATAATTCTCATTTTTTAAATAATTTTATGAACAGCTTAACTTCAAAATAAAAATGAAAATTTAAAATCTAAACCATGCAAATTACATTTAACGGTATATATCTATTTCAAGAATGAAGAATAATATAATTTTATCAACTGCACATACATATCCATGTACTGTCTTGAGCAAAATTAAATGGATGAGATATGATAAAATGAGTGCTAGTATATTGTTTTAGTGTGAAAACTCAAAGAGTCAAGTCAAACAAAAAAAAAACGGACCAAACAAAATTAGCACTCATTTAATTCTATTTATAAATAACTTTGACCATCAAGGAAAACCTCAAATTTCATTAACCCTATTTTAAAATTCAACAACTCTCTAAATTTATCCTTATTTAATATACAACATATGAGAGTTTAGTCAACACATAATAAAAAAAGGTTAAAATATACGTTAACATGAAATATTTAATGAGATGACTTATAAATAAGATTAAATAAAACTTTCTTCCTACTCCCTAAATAGGAGAATTGAATATATAGATTAGTTAGTATTCATTTATTCCAATTAATTGAGTTTGTTATATAATAATTGGTTTTAGGCTCCAGGGTTGCTATTTAAAGTCAACACATGTTGAAGGTTAAGCACACCAACCTAAACGTACGCTACTGAAGTTGAGGAAAAGATCAGTGAAGTGAAGAATGAAGATGGTGATGAAGAAGAAGCTCATGCCTGTGCTGCTTCTTCTTGTTCTCGTTCTTAGCTCATCAACTATAGAAGCCAGAAACATGAAATATGAGGTTTCTGGGTCGTTTGTTTCAGGACCTTCTCCCGGAGATGAACCACCAGTACCTCCACCGTCAGACACGGTGGGATCATCATCGGGAATTAGGACTGAGACAAAATCTGAGGGATTTATCTCTGAGGATGAGTCTTATGGGTCATTAGGACATCATCATGGTGGGCACAAACATGGAGCTCAAGCCCCTTGTCCCGAAGAAGATGGAGCCCCTGCCCCTGGCCCCACACCCCACATCATCTAATTAACATGTAGGATATTTTTGCTATTGATGAAGATGATGAATTTTGTGTTCACCAATGCAACATTACCCCAATGACTTGGGTTATCCCATCTATATATTCTATAATTTAATTAAATTTTCTTACCGATATTTTCATAGCAAGTTTTCACTTGATGTTATTTTATATGACAATCTGATTAATTGAGGGTTTGAGTATTATCAAGTTCAATTGAAAATATATTTTTAAAAGGAGCTTTCTGTATCCATATAGATTCAAATTTTTGACCCATGTTTAATGGGTAAAATGCATGAATAACTCCTGTTCTAATTTGCTATATCCACAATCTATGAGTATTCTAGTTCTAGATACTAGTGATAATAAATAATCCCTCCCATTCTTATTATAAGGAACTGTTTCATAATTTAATATATTTATGGGTTAAAATACAATTACGCCTTTAAAGTTTTCACTGAGAAGCAATGTTGTACGGAAAGTTGTTTAAGGGGTAATATTGTCTCGGAAGTTTCCAAATTTTAGAAATTTCGCCCCAACCATTATCCAGATAAAGTTTGATAGTTAAACAACATTTTTGTTTTGGATGTAATTGCAAATTTATCCTGAAAGATTTTACTCGAGCAATATCTATGGTCAAAACATAATCGTTTGTTCAACTAAAAATTAATTTTATACATATAAATTCAACATTTTTTAATATATTAAAAATTATTATTTTTTATTATACCATGAAATTTTATAATTTAAATTTTTCAATATATTGAATATTATTTATTTAATTTTCTTTTAAATTGTTAAAGAATATTTTACACGGATTTTTTGTTGAACATATAACTGTAAACAATGTAAGTTATAAGTTTATAAGATTATATAGATCGTTCAAATTTATAATTTAAAATTTGAATTTTTTTAACTACAAAAATTTGTAAAAACATTTAATGAGCCATATATTTGTTTAAATAATAATAAAATTCGCAATCAACTCTTTTATGTCTAACTCACTTAACTAAATCACCTAAATTTGTGTCCTAATATAGTAAATAAAATCATTACACAAATGAATTGGAGTTATTGATTTGGAATATTGAAATTGAGATTACATTTATTTGGAATTTTCCCTCTCCTAATTGCATATGGAAACTATGTAGTTTCCTAAATAGTCGGCAAAAAAATGTTTCATAAGGGCCCATTCGGGGTGATACTGAGTTTTTTGTTTTTGATTTTAAAATGCAAGTTTAAAACCAAAACGTGTTCGGCAAAAAGAGGGTTGGGTTGGTTTTTAATATTATTTTAAAACAGATTTTATGTATATTTAAAAACCACAAAAATAGGTTTTGAGATTTTGGGTTTGTTTTGAAAAATTTATTCCACTCCCCTCTCTCCTTTTGTTCTAATCGACAACTTCCGGATGGGAAGGAGATCACAATAAGTTTTCTTCTATTCTTTCTTTGATTTCTATTCTGGTATTATTCCGCTCCCCTTTCTCATTATGTTCTTTGTGTGATTTTGATTTGGGTACCATTCCTTCCTCCAAAAAACGCCACAAACAAACCGCCACTATCCATTAAATCCATCCATTATTTCACGACTGGAGATAGTCGCCACTGTGCTCCAGCGAGGAGTCATTCAGGTTCCAGATGAGCAACGTGCAGACGTGGATGAGCGCAGCGCTGATGGACGAGGAAACCTGTACGGACGGCTTCGAGGACGTAAATAGTGGAAAATGAACAAATACATGTGTAAATTGAAAAACCCAGATGAATCGAGATTTGCCGAATCAAGTTATATTGTGTCAAATGATTGTAAAAGAAGTGCAAAATGAAGAAAGAGACAGAAACCCTAAACTCTGAAGGAAATGAGGAAGTCAGGCACGAAAGAAAAATGGCCGGCATTGGGAGATGATCTGTTGTGAACGGAGGAGGAAGGACCACCGGATTTAATAGGGTTTCGAGAAAAAAAAGCCGACATAGCCTGGTCGGCTCTCCATGGAGATGAAGGGATAGAGGAAAGCCTCCTCGATACAATCCTTAACATCTTCCTTTTTCTGTCTTTCTTCGGCCTTTGTTCCTCTGCCAAATCCCTAGCTATTGCGCTTCAGAAAAAAGGTTAAAGTATACTTTTAGTCCTTTATGTTTACGTCAAGTTTCACTTTATTCCTTTAAGTTTAAAAGATGCACTTTTAGTGCCTCAAACTTAGCGCCGTTAATATCTACTAACGGAAATTGCTGACTCATCAAACTTAACGCTGTTATTTTAGATTTTTTTTATTTTACACAATTTAAAATATCAAATTTATTATATTATTAAATTATAATTAAAATGTGAGTATATTTTGTCAACGTTTTATTGCACAGTTATTGATTAAATTTGATGAGTCAGCATTTTCCGTTAAAAGAAACTAATGACGTTAAGTTTAAGGGATTGAATTTTAAACTTAAAGGACTAAAGTGAAACCTAACATAAACATAAATGACTAAAAGTATAATTTATTCCAGAAAAAACTTGGAACCATGAGATATACAAATTGCCAATGTTTTTATAATTCGTGGATTTAATAATTTACGATTTATAATCACGCTCTGGTTCTCGACTTCTTGGGAAATAGTTGGTCAATTTTATTTTTCTTAACAGAACTGCACAAGAATTTTAATTCATTGAAGTACTCGAAATTTCAAAAATTTGTGAAGGCCTTGTAAATTGTATATTTGTAAATGAATGTTTTGAAGCTTCAAATAGAGAATGTTTTGATGCCCAATCTCCTTCAGCTGTCTCGACAAATGGGCATCCAAATCACCGATTTGATCATTTTTTTGGGCTTTTTAGAAAATTCCAGAAGTCCACTTTTATTCTCCAAAACTGTCACTCAAGGTTCGATTTAATGCCCGAAGTTAGTTTTTGTTGGTCATCATGATCAAAATTCTTGAAAGAAATTCAATATTGTTCTTAACTTCATAATATACTTCATTGACAAAATTGTATGTTCTACTGCGAGGATTAATGGGCTGAGTTTACTAGTTGTCTGTAATTTGTCAAACCAAAATGGAAATAAGTTATTTAAATATTTTTATTTTTTATAATTATTTTATTTTATATCTAATTATTATTTTTTATTATTTGATGGCAGAATAGTTGGCATAACCTACCTTATTCATTTCTAATTCACAGCACCTCTTTTAAATTGAAAACCAACAAAATAAAAAACAAAAATTAGTTTCAATTTTTAAAAATTTTGAAACTTAAAACTCAAAACCATCCCGAATAGGGCTTAAAATTTCAAAATTGAAAACCAAAAAATTTAAAATTAAAAACTAGTTTCAGTTTTTAAAAATTTTGAAACTTAAAACTCAAAACCATTTCGAACGGGTCTAAATAATGAGTTTTCTAAAAATTTCGTCTTCTCAATTCTGGCCTTCCTTGCAAAATCTGTGGATTTCATCTGCTTGCCTCGATCCTCTCATCATGGTTTCTTCTAAAAGAAAGAGAGTCCACTGTGCTGAAGAGAATAATAAAGCTGCTTCTTCATGGGATTATTCTACTGATCTGAGAATCTACGACGACCCGTGGAAGATAAAGAAGGTTCTGACGGCCACCGATGTCCGTGGCCACCATAACAGGTTGCTGCTACCCTTCGACGTAGTTCAGGATCTGGTGTGCACCGTTCTAACAGGCGATGAAAACTCCAAGCTTAATTCTGGAGTTGGAACTGAGATCAAGTTTTGGGATGTGAACGACGGGTCGCTTCACTCTCTGGTTCTCAAGAAGTGGGCTTCTTCTAGGAGCTTTGTTCTGATCGGGAATTGGAACCATGATTTCCTCAAGAGGAGAAATATGAAGGAACGTGAGGAGATTGTTTTCCAGTGGGACAAGTTCAATCATCGCTTCAACTTCTCTGTTCTTCGTCGTGCCAATATGGCAGCAACGGCATGAAGTTTTCATAGTCTTTCAAGTTTTGTGTCGTAAGCTTTGTAGACAATGTAAGGACTTCTTCGAGTATTATTACTGAGGTTAATTAGGGTGAGACGATGACACATCATTGTTAGATGATGCAATGAAGGGTTCCTCTATTGAAATTAGTCATTTTTTTCTTTTTTTTTTGGCTGGGTATTACAAGATGTTGCAATGAAGGGTCCCTCTATTGATCTCAATTCCTTATTTCTCTTTTCGCATCCAATGTGTGTGTGTGCATGCAAGGCTATTTAATCTCAGTTCCTTAATTCTTCTTTCTTTTTTAGGATGAGATCAATTATATAATTTCCTTCAATTATATAATATGTTAATGTATCTCGTCCTTCAATTATATATAACATGAAGGAAATTATACGCCTAAGGATAGTGAAGTAGGGTCGGGGAATGGGTATAAAGAAAGTTTTTAAAATCTAAAGGAGTGTTTAATTTATGCTCCTATTAAGCCTCCCATCAGGAACTGGGGAATATACCTCATACTACAATGCATATCGGATTGGTTTAGGTTGTGTTCTGACGTAAAATGGTTACTGGGACTTTATGTTTCACCCTATCGATATTTATTTTTTTCAGGAGAGGAACTTAGTGGTTTGAGGCGTAAAAGGAAGGAGCCAATAATTTAATAGTAGATATCACTGTAGGCTTGATAGTTAACTATTTTAAGGAGAAATGTATATTACCAAACTTATAAGGCTTGCATAATTTGATTATGCATTTATGATTATATCATAAAATTAGACCCATTAATCAATTGTATTGTGGTATGTGTGAGATATTAAGTATTGATTTGAGGAATATATCTGGACTCATATGGTTAAGGGGAGGCTTAAATATCGTTGACTCTTGTGGCTTTAATGGTGACTTGTGGGTGAGTTGTGTGCCTTGGATCGAGATGATACTGTGAGTTGTAAATGGTTTGTGGGTTGGGTGTCTAACCCACAACTTTTGTGCATTGGACCTTGAGGATTTAATAATTAATTGTGTTTAAATGTCTGATTTGTTTGGAATTATAAATGGTATCAGAAGGGATTACGAATTACATAATTTATTTTGAATATAATATATGGTTAAATTGTTTAGGGGGTTACAACTTGGTATCAGAGTCAGATTTCAATCCTAGGACCTGTGGGTTATGGGCCCACCACAATTCAAATTTTTATCGGAGGCAATAACCACATTTCAGTAGGGCGATATTTATGTTTTGGAAGAAACAAAAAGTATCAACTAAATGGTTGTGACTAACATGGTACAGAGTGCAGTCTATAGGACAGGGGAAGGCTATATAGTCATGATGCAAAGATAATCAAGCATCAATGAAATGGGCCTAGCCCAATGTTGGATAGCCTTATAATGCATTTAAATTTTTTTTAATAATAAATTCAAGTTCTTTCATAAATTATAATTTTCAATTTGAAACATTAGGTGGATAGTGTTTATTTTAATATACTAGCCACCACTATGTTTTAACTAACTTATAGAATCCCCGTCCATCTCTGGTCAAAACATAATTGTTTGTACAACTAAAAATTAATTTTATACATATAAATTTAATTTTTTTTAAATATATTAAAAATTATTAATTTTTATTATATCATGAAATTTTATAATTTAAATTTTTTACATTATTGAATATTATTTATTTAATTTTCTTTTAAATTGTTAAAGAATATTTCACACAGAAATTTTTTTGAACATATAACTGTAAACCATGTAAGTTGTGAGTTTATAAGATTCTATAGATTGTTTAAATTTATAATTTAAAATTTAAATTTTTTTACTAGAAAATTTATAAAAACATTTAATGAGCCATGCATATATTTTAATATTTGTTTAAATAATAATAAAATTCACAATCAACTCTTTTATGTGTAACTCACTTACTAAATCACCTAAATTTGGGTCCTAATATAGTAATTAAAATCATTACACAAATGAATTGAAGTTATTGATTTGGAATATTGAAATTGAGATTATATTTATTTGGGATTTGCCCTCTCCTAAGTCCTAATTGCATCATGATACTATAATTTCCTAATTGGATTAGGAAACTATGTAGTTTCCTAAATAGTCGGCAAAAGGAAAAGGTTTCCTAAATAATGAGTTTTCTAAAAACTTTCATCTTCTCAATTCTAGCCTTCCCTGCAAAATCTGTGGAATTCATCTGCTTTCTAGCTACTCGATCCTCTCGTTATGATTTCTTCTAAAAGAAAGAGAGTCCACTGTGCTGAAGAGAATAATAAAGATGCTTCTTCAAGGAAAACCTCAAATTTCATTAACCCTATTTTAAAGTTCAACAACTCTCTTAATTTATCCTTATTTAATATTCAACATATGAGAGTTTAATCAACACATAATAAATAAAGCTTAAAATTATACATTAACATGAAAATTTTAATGAGATGACTTATAAATAGGATTAAATGAAAATTTCTCCCTACTCCATAAATAGGAGAATTGAATATATAGATTAGTTAGTATTCATTTATTCCAATTAATTGAGTTTGTTATATAATAATTGGTCTTGGGCTCCAGGCTTGCTATTTAAAGCCAACACATGTTGAAGGTTAAGCACACCAACCTGAACGTACACCACTGAAGTTGAGGAAAAGATCAGTGAAGTGAAGAATGAAGATGGTGATGAAAAAGAAGCTCATGCCTGTGCTGCTTCTTCTTGTTCTCGTTCTTAGCTCATCAACTATAGAAGCCAGAAACATGAAATATGAGGTTTCTGGGTCGTTTGC
>JANTPZ010006703.1:0-19078 GCA_025593235.1 Vachellia pachyceras | reverse complement strand
CAGGAAACTCTGAGATCTTTAATTCATAGTGTAATTAAGGTTTGATTGCCATAGTTAGTCAATTTTTTGAAGTAATCCTAAATAAAAATGTAATTAATTGCATTGCACCGTGATTAGCCCTTAATCTCTTTCTTTCCAGGTGCCTCCCATGAAAGGTATGGTTGTAGAACTGAATGGAATCCTCATTAGCCATGCTTTGATAACAGTGCGTGAACTAATCATCAAATGTGCGCAGCATTATTCTTGGTAAGCCTCTGGTATATACTCCCTTTTGAATTGAAGGATTGCACCAAGTCATGGCTTACAATTGACAATTTTATTCAGGTATGCTATGAGGGCCATATATATTGCTAAAGGAAGCCCTTTGCTTCCACCCGATTTTGTTTCCATTTTTGATGATTTGGCCTCATCCTCTCTTGACGTCTTCTTTGATCCATCCCGCGGGTTGATGAATCTTCCAGGACTGACGTTAGGTGTGTGTGTGTGTGTGTGTGTGTATCTTACAGAGTCTCTATCCTGCTCCTACTCTTTTCTAAGTTATCTTGTAGATTTCAAATTCCGCATTGTGATTTTTCTGTGATCTCCCTATTTAAACTCTGGAATATGGATGCTGAGTGTTACAAGGGTTTATAGCTAAGTCTGAAACTGTAATTATCATCATGATCATAAATAGCTCAAGTTGTCATGTCTTTTTGCCGCACTCTTTCTTTTGTCATAGAAGTTAGATTATCCTAATAAGGGGGGGTTGAGACTTGAAAACCTTGCAATTACATTTGATTGTTCTCAATTTTACTTATCTTAAAGGATTCGAAATGCTAGGGCACTTTTGAATTTATCTTATGGAATTGATGATTAATATGGGTAACTAGAATTATGTTTTAGAGAGATTTAAGTTGATGTATTGTGGCATAACAATATTTATCTATACTATCTTCCATTTTTCCTGAGAAATCAAGAGCGAAAGGGGAAATGTCCTTTGTATATTAAAGTTATAGAATTGATGAATAATGGATTTAGGCTGAATAACTCTAACAAGAAGGTTTTTAAAAAGTTGGTTGAAATCATTTGCAGATAGGCAATGATATACTGAATCACATTATGGTGCGCTACCTTCTAGCCTTGTCCCTTTTGGAGATTCAATATCATTTTGAACTGAGAACTGTTTTCTTTTCAAAAAATTTTCTTTCTTTGAACTCATTGCCTATACTGATATGAAAAATATGCAAGACAGATGAGAAGGATTGTTGAATGACTGTCACAACTTGAAAGGGAGTGTTAAAGGGGAAGAATCCAGGGAATTCGCAACACCATTTGTCCTTTAACACTTAAACTCCTAGCTGATTCTTATCCCACAACACTTCCATCTGTGTTATAAAAAAATGCTCAAATATTTATTGGAGTTAAGACCCTTTCAAGTTTTATTTCTGAATAACGATAACAGGGATATAATAAATGTTGCATAACTCAATTGCTGTGCATTAGAATGGGATTCTCATTCCAGTACAACTATGAAAAAGGGCCTTACTTTCTCCTCCTAATTATATAATACACACACATATATATATATATTGTTTTTTGTTGACCAGGTACTTTCAAATTTATCCGTAAATGTATCAAAGGTGAAGGCGTTTCAGGGACTAGACGCTACTTTGGCGACCTTGGGAAAACAGTATGTTAGCTCCTTGTTGTTTGCAAAATTAAATTTCAGTTGAAGGTGTAATTGTCATGTCTTAACGATCAATTGATGTCACTCCTGCAGTTGAGATCCGCTGGTTCCAATGTAGTCTTTACAGCTGTAGCTGAAATATCAGACTCTGTTCTTAAAGGAGCAGAAGCAAATGGTGTCAACGGAATGGTATGGAATTGCTGCCCTGTTTTGTTTATTGATAAATTTGTTGGAGCGGGGACCTATTCAGCATGGCATGTTTTGACCATATATGTATATTAAAGGTGAGTGGGTTTCATCAAGGAATACTAAAATTAGCTATGGAGCCATCATTTCTCGGAACTGCATTAATGGAAGGTGGCCCAGATAGGAAGATCTTACTTGATCAAAGTCCAGGAGTTGATGAGGTACTACATGATTTCTTTTGTTATGCTGTGCCCATGGTATTGGAAGATTACATTCGGTTGTGCTGACGAATATGCCTTTCCCTCTGATCTTCAACACCGTATTTAAGTTTGTATGCATGCATATATGTATTTCATTTTCTCCCATTTGATTGATATAAAATTGGGGGTAGCTGGACTGACAAACTCGCAAGATTGTGGCATGCGTACAATAGAAACAAACAAAAGCTGGAAGCTGGAAGAACTATTAAATTTCTATAATAATTTCATAGAGGCATCTGCTAATACCATAAACATTGACCTGTTGCATTCATTTTGAGTGGGAAGCATTGGTGATGTTGTCCGCGCGCATACATGCATGGAAACAACAAACTTTTAAGATGGTAGTATTTTAAATAAAAAAAAACCAGAAACTGAGAGAACTATTTAGGACTTCCAAATAAATTGAGAGACATCTTTTAGTGGCAATAATATTGAACTGTTGTATTGACCTTGAATGGGAAGCATTGGTGATATTATCGAATACTAATTAGATGTGGGTACTGTTGCAGTTATACATTGAAGGATATATCCAGGCCATGTTGGATACTGTTTATAAACAGGAATACCTAAGAGTCAGAGTAATTGACAACCAGGTAATCGTTAGCTAAATCTGCATCTACTTCGGAAGGTCGCATGAAAGATTCTCTAGCAAGCTTGACTGCATTGAATGGAATTTCAACAAGATATTCTTGTCTATAGAATGATCAGAAGTATTGTATAATAGCTTTTATTATTGTGATAACCTGTAGTATACAAATTGGTTGTCATTGATTAGAAGACCATGTACTGTCTGGTTATAATGGAATATTTGACGTGTCTAGGTTATCCTTAAAAACCTGCCTCCAAACCATTCCCTCATTAATGAGATCATGGATCGTGTAAAGGAGCTCCTGGTTGACAGGGCATTGCTCAATGGAGATCATTCAACTACTTCCCGGCCTTTGCGCCATCTTCGTGGGGAAAGAGTAAGTTTTATTTTGTGAGCGTGTTTCTATTAATATTTTGTCTTTCCTTTCTTCGTTATTTCTCTTTCCTCGGAGAAACCCAAAATATCTTCTTTCTCTAGAACCTTGGGTTGAATTTATTCGTTTGGAGCTGCTTCAAATTTCAAATCTGTAAAATCCATTGTTTGAGCAATTTTTCTTTTTCTTTTTTGGATCTGCTGTGCGGATTAACCTTTAGCTGCATGAATGTATCAATTGGGTGTTAAATACCAAAATCGACAGAAATGAATGTTGGAAGTGACAGGATTAGGTCGCACACCCAATCTAATGAATTCTTGTTCATTTTTGCATCACTTGGCTGTGCATGGAATGTATTTAAGAGTGGAAAAAATTGCATTTTCCACATATCTCTTGAGCAACATGCTCAAGTTGTATGTCCAACTGCACGCAAACTAATCCATAGAGAGATATTTGGTGCAGGAATGGAAGATTGGGCCAACAGTGATGACATTGTTTGAACATCTCTTTGTTAGCTTCGCAATTCGCTTGCTGAGAGGGCAGGCTAACAAGTTTATTTCCAACCTGAAGTGGGCAAAGAAGTCACAGTCTGACAATCAGGCTCCCCACTCGCCAAACTTAAAGGAAAAGGCGCAGAAGGTGGGATTTATTCGGAGATGGGGAATTAGTAAGTTTGTCTTGTCAGGCGTTTTGGCATATATCGATGGACGTCTTTGTCGCTGCATTCCCAATCCTGTAGCCCGCAGGGTTGTTAGCGGCTTTTTACTGAGTTATATTGATCAGAACGATAATAAATGAAATATTCATATGTTCTTGTACCTTGTACAGTTGTACTTGCCCATTTTGTTAGGCCCGCAAAATTTGGATTTCCCCTCTTGGATTAAATAAAAATCTTTTACCTGAGCATTTTTTTTTCAAGTCTGCTTTATTTTACAAATTCTTGTTTGGAATGAAATAATAAAGTTTAAATATATATATATATATCTGGCAAAAGTAAACATGTTTTACATAAGTAATTTCGACTTAGGTTGACGTGAATACTTGTTTTGCCGGAATAAGTACTTCCTTTTAGCAATTGGAAAAGAATTCAAGGATGTATTGTGTAAATTACATTTATAAGTATACTTTTAACCAAAAATTAGTGTGACTTAAAGTTGAAATTGCAGAGTAACATATATAGATAAGTTGCTAAATCAACTTTTTTTGAGTTACAAAAGCAAGTTAGACTTGAAAGAAAAGAAAGTTTACTAATTTAAATGGGGAGATATGCCCCTCACAAAAGATTGATCAATCAAGAGATGTTCCCTGCAACTTGATGAGACCTAAAGGTAGAAGGCGTATTCTGGAGTTTTCTAGGCAATCTTCCCTTAACATGATATTAGCACACCTTAAATTTTCCTTAATTACATGGTATAGCTTGACATTCCAAGCTTTATACAGGATATGGGGAGTGGCTTCCCCTTCATCAGGCAGTTGGTAGACTGGTCCTCAATCCAAATCAACTATATTGAGCATAGAGCGGTTAGCAGGTTGAGTTAGGAAAATGATGGACTATTTGAATGGGGTCTTTTTTTTTTTTTTTTGAATGTAAGATATTATTAATAACAGGAGAAACGGGGTCTTTTTGCCGCACGGGATGGTTCACCAACCTGGAGGCCAGCCCCTTTTTGTAATTTAGCAATTAAGTCCCGTAGGACGGGAGTCACGGAACCTCTAACTTCACACCCTCATCCTCAATTCCTCATGCCCTGTCCCGTCACCACTCGGCCACTTCCCACCCCAGTCATCCACTCGTCCCCTCCCAGGCTCCCACACGAGACACGCAATCTTCACACCCTCATCCTCAATTCCTCAATCTACTATGCTTCGCCCTGATCGATCGTCCATCATCAAGAGACTATAGTCCCCACTCCCCACCCCAGTCCTTTACTCTTCCCCTCTCACGCGAGTCACACATCCCCCCGCCCCAGTCCTCCACTCTCTGATCTCTCCCGTCCTTTTCTTCTGCTTCATTAATGATTTATGCATGACCTATTTATATAAACTGGGGGAGTCAGCTTCTCCCACATATATTGATGATGATAATTATATGATGTGTGTCTGAGTGTGTTCTTATTACAAGAATTCCTTTGCTTGGATTTTGTTCCAAAAAAACGTATATATACTTCTAGATGCTTTGTTGTTGTAATACACAAACAAGTATATTTAACTTTTAGGTAATGTCTGCTATAAGCTTTTGCATATGGTTTTTGTTCTTATAATTACAATGGCTTTTGATATTGTTTGAATCAGATAAGATTAAGATGGCTAGCAGTAGTAATGATGTGAATGTTAATAATGAGACTCCAACCAATGTTACTGATGGAGAAAGGGAAAAAGAAAAGCGAAGTGAACCTGATTCTTCGGTGCATGACAGTGGCCCAGCAAAGAAGGGGAAAATGCACTTATGATATTGGGAGGTATTATACTAAAATTGGTATATATGATGGGAAAGAAAAGGCTACATGTAATGCGTGTGGAAAAGCTTTCAATGTGGGGGGGGTAAGAATTATGGCACTTCAACCCTTTGGGGTCATGTGGATTCGTGTCATTTAATTCCAAAGTATCATGACAATGGTACCAAGATGTTAGACCAAGGTGGGAAGGTGAGGAGTACTTGATCATAGCAAATACCGGGAGTTGATTGCTAACACTATCATTGTACATGATTATCCCTATTCCTATGCTGAACATGAAGAGGTTAGGGAAACACATCAATATTTGAATCCTCATTGTAGGTTTATTACTAAAAAAACTTCTATAGTAGATTTTTGGAATCTCCAACTTAAGGAAAAGCTGAAAAATTTAATGCAGCAGTGTCCTAATAGACTTTGTTGAACTATTGATTGTTGGACTGCAACAACTGGTGAGGGGTATCTTTGTTTGACTGTTCATTTTGTTGATGAGAAATGGAATCTTAATAGCAACATACTTGCATTCTCACATGTGAAACCCCCACTCTCCGGGGTTGAGTTGGCTAAAACATTATATGACTTATTGGTTGAATGTGGGATTGAAAGGAAAGTGTTTTTTTTTTTTTTGTTACCGTTGATAATGCTTCAACAATTGATAGCATGGTAAAGATACTAAAGGATAGGTTGGTTTTGAATAAAGCTTACATGTGAGATGTTGTGCCCACATCTTAAATCTCATTGTTCAAGATGGATTGAAGGTAGTAAGTATATCTCTGCGCAAAAGATTGGGGATAGTATTAGGTATATGAGAGCATCAAAGGCGAGGGCAATTAGTTTTAGGATCTGCTTGTTTGGGAACTTTGTTCCCGCAATAGTGTACGCAAGCTACGATAAAACCATATCAAAATTCGTAAAAACCATTTCGAAATTCATAAAAACAATCTTAAAATCTGCAAAACCATCTTTTAAAAATAGTTTCTATGTAGACTTAAATATTGGAAGTTGAACTCAACTCTTTTCCTTTATCTTTTAAAGATAGTTTCTGATATTCTAAGCATTCTAATCATTACAGTGGTTAGTGAATCATCGTTTAGTATTAGTTCCCGAGTTCTCACAAAATATAGAAGTTCTTTTCTTCCAGAAAATGTTCAAGCCCTTACTGCACTTGTAATTGGATGATGGGTTTCCCGTCGGATGGTGATGGTAATATAATCATATTTTGTCAATTATCTCAATCTCATTAAAATTAAAATCATACATTATATATATATATATCTCATTGCTTTATGATATATACACATTGTTTTATTGTTTGTTGCAGATTCAAGTTCAACCAAGCAAACGAATGGTACACCACCACTTGTGACTCAAGCTTCAGATCATGCTTCGAACGCTGTTATTAATGTTGAATGATTGTTGCTTAATGTTGATTGTGTGTGTGTTGAATGTTGTTGATCACTTGTTTACAAGTTGTGTTTAGTTAATTAGTTTGTATTGATAATGTAATACGTTTGCACTATGTTTTTTTTTATGATTTTAGGCTTCAAAAAATTATCCTTTTCAACTTCTTAATTCATTAAAAAAGAGTGGGGGAAAAGTTAAAAAAAAGGTGGCAGGCTAAGTTAGGAATCTCAACCCATATGCATGCATGTTTTTGGCGGGCTCGCATTATCAACTTTAATTGTGTTGGGTATTTTGGAGAAGGTATTCTATTTTTAATTAAGTATAAATATTATTCTATTGAAAAGAATCTTTTTAAAATAGCGTCTAGTATTAAATATAAGTATTTTTAGCATATATTCTAACTTTAATTCTTCATGTTGCTTCTTTTGGATTGAAGTTGGAGAATCTAAAGTGTTTGGATTAGTTTTTAAATAATAACTTTTGAAGAAAAAGTGGTACAAGTTGCAAGAGAATCTGAAAAGGTATGAAAAATTATTTATAAAAAATCAAGGTTTTTTTAAGGAGATTAAAAGAAGATTGCCTCCCAACTTTTTTCATTATAAAAACATGCTTAATTATTAAACGAAGATTGCCTCCCAAAAATGTAAGGGTTTGTTGGGTAATGCCATGAAAAAAATTAAACATGTGTTTAACAATACGTGTAATGAAATATATTTATAAATCAGCAATGGTAAACGCGCGTTGCGGTTCCAAAAGAGCCCTAGAAAACAGTCAATCCAATTCATGGTTCAACCGCTCGATGCCGCGCGGAATCAGGCGGTTCAGGCACACTCACTCACGCTCAGTACGCCTTTGATTCTATCACGTTCAGCGAACCTCTCGAGTAATCGAGTCTCGACTCTTGTCTCAGTTCTCACCTCTCGATCTTGCATTTCGCAATTCACAGCTAGCCTCTTGGACGCGTTAGTCGTAACCTCGTTTCTCGCTTCGCTTGGCGCTGTCCGGCTTTGAAGTTTGTAGTTGCTGAATCGCATATCTGAAGCTTCATTAAGGTAGGTATCTCTGCTGCTCTCATGCTAGTGTTAATAGAGTGTTCGCATTGATTTCAGGTGAGTTATTATTTTGACACTTAGTCGAAATTGGGGTTTTTCTATTAGTTTTTCTCTCTCTGAAGTTTGGTTGTTGAGAAATCTTGGTGATTTTGACCTATCATTCTGTTATGATGCTTAGGCATAACCTTACTCTATAGTGGCTTTTAAGGCCCTGACAGTTTTACGTTTCCGGTGAAATCAGGAATCACAATGCCTGATGTTCAGTCCCTTGTTGATGATTTCTTGAATCAGCTTAAGAAACGGTAAAGCTTCTTAACTCATAGAGTTGAATGAGTAAAGTGTTGGATTCCATCTTGTGAGATTGAGAACTCCTTTCTTTATTTTTTTATTGATGTAGTAAAATTGAAGGTTCCCAGGCCACAGCAAAGCAAACAGCAGAAGTGCTTCGGTCTGTTATTTCTCAACAGCGGTTGCCCCACACAAATCAGGCTGGTGCTCTGATTGATGCAGTAAGAGCTGTGGGGGAGCAGCTCATTGCTGCAAATCTTGTTGGTATGCGATATATAGCTTCCTTGTAAATTGTTCGTGCCTTGACCACATTTTTTTATTTCATATTTTTATGCATTGAGTCTATTTTGTACTTGACTGCTTGTGCAAGTTGAAGCGTGTCTTCTAGATATTTTGTTAGATCATCATATTATGTAAGTGCAGTATTTATGAATATTTTGTAATGCTGGTTATTTGTTATTTTTGGATTGCCTCAGGGGTGGTAATAGATAGGCATCGTCCTTGGCGTGTTCTGTTAATCAACTTTAGCTCTGTAGTTAACATGTAGTTGGTCCTTATTTGGTTTGTACTAACTTGTATACATTCTAGAGAATATATCACTAACTATCAATCTATTGGGGATAGTTAAGCTTATGCATGTCCCAAACTTCGCCATCTTGCTTGTCCCGCTGTCATGGATTCCATAGCCAGTGATTCCCACCATAGTCCTTCAACCTTTGTTATTTTGAAAACTATCCCATTACTCAGTTCCCACTGTTTTCCTAACATTCTATGGTATGTTGTAATTGCAGAGGTAGCTGTAGGTAATATAGTAAGGCGGGTTTTGCACATTATAAGGGAGGAAGATCTTTCCCTTGCAACAGATGCTATTGCTGGTTTGGGAATATCAGCTGGAAGTGACGATGAAGATGATGTGGAGCAAGATGATCACCCTGTCCTATCTGCAGCTGCTGTTGCTGCTGCTGCAAGAAGCACTTTGCGTCCACCATCGCTGCAAACTCTTCTTGAGGATATGCCTGATTCAGCTGCTGTTCCGCGCGCTTCTTCTTCAGGGGGTGATTCTGAAGGAAAAAGTAGATGTGAGATTACACACTATGAGAATGTTATACCTTATGTAGTTATTGAGTCTATCATGATATAAGAATGCCATAACTTGAATCCACACTGCTAGATGATTTATCTGCCTGTAATACTAGTCACTAACACTGATTTGACTAAGATGGACTCCATGGCATCATGTGTCATTTCATGATGAAAATGGTGCTATTGTCTTGGCCTTCAGTTGCCTGTGTCTTTAGTTTTATTTATGTAATTATTTTTTAATTCTCTTACAGCAGCTGACAAAGGTCCCCGAGGTCGGAAGCTGAAACATGATGTCATTGAAGGTGTCAATGATCTTATTCAGGATATTGCCACTTGCCATGAACAAATAGCAGAGCAAGCTGTAGAACACATACATCAAAAGTACTTCTTCCCCTGATGCTTTAAGTGGATGTTGTTAATATTTTTAGATTTTCTTGCTATTCTCAAAGTCTATATTGGTTGAAAACATGTTAGTAGGAGCAATATTTGCTTTCCTCAATCACTAATTAGCTGGGGGAAAATATTTTGACTGTTTTCTAGATAGTCAAAGGTCTCAAGTAACAGGTGGAATGTGTCAGTGTCATGTATTAGCATTAAAATGAAGAAAATTCGTGTCAAGGCATTCTTATAAAATTCTTTTCTTGCACCTGATATATGTTAAAAAAAAGTTAATAGAAACTTTAGTTCATTCATCTTAATGTTAGGGTCGGTAATGGATATTTAAAAGCCAAAAGAAAATCATTTAGTAATGAAAAGTTTAAACTAATAGAGGTAGTTATTGATAGATATGGGTAGAGTAAGCTATTTAACTTCCCTCTACCTCTTAATTATAAATATTAAAAATTTATTTATTTTTCTTTCAAGTAATTTATTTGAAATGAATTAAAATAATATTGACATGCTGTTTTGCCATGTCAAGTCATTAGTTTTTCTTATTTCGTTGCACTGCTGATTGTGTTTTTCAGTGAGGTAATATTAACACTCGGAAGTTCAAGAACAGTGCTAGAGTTTCTTTGTGCTGCAAAAGACAAGAAGAGATCATTTCGAGTCTTTGTTGCTGAGGGTGCCCCAAGGTTGGTAGCATGCTAGCTAACATTTGCAAGGAATGCCACCTGTTTTTAATAAGATTAAATAATGTTGAATGTGCATGTAACCAGATATCAGGGGCATCTGCTTGCAAAAGATTTGGCAGCAAGAGGCTTACAAACTACAGTGATAACTGATTCTGCTGTTTTTGCCATGATCTCCCGAGTAAACATGGTACCTGAAAATTCTTGTTCTGTATCTGGAATAGAATCTTTTAAACTAAATTTAAACTGATTTTGAACTTAAAATTATGTAGGTTATAGTTGGAGCTCATGCTGTTATGGCTAATGGAGGGGTTATTGCCCCTGTTGGATTGAATATGGTTGCACTTGCAGCTCAAAGGCATGCCGTTCCTTTTGTTGTACTTGCTGGGAGTCACAAGGTGAATTATCAGAATATCATATCCATCTTCTTTGCAGCTGTCATATTAAAAGCAAATAAAATCCTAATGACTTTACACTTATGTCTGTTCATATATCTTATCTTTCTCAGCTACGTGTATGAAAGAGGACACTTGAATGCCTTGCCGTATGAAGGATTTATTTGAGCAATTGTTAAGACTTGAATTGGGCTAATAATTTCATATATAGCCATGTCCATTTTGAGCTGAAAACCAAGACACGCTCTATGGTTGAATATTTTTAATTTATTTTTCTTGCCCTTAATTGTCGGATTTACTTTTATGCTTTCTTTATTTAAATTTTAGTAATGCCTCTTAGTTCTTCCCAGAGTACCAAGAAGTGTGCATCGGTCGTTGACCAATGTTTCTGTAGAAAAAAAAGCTCTTTATCACTGTCTCTGTGAGTTACTTGATTGAATAATTTTGAATACAGATAATTTGGGAAGATCAAAACAACTAACGATCAGAGAAACAGATGGTCCCCAAATAGTTAAATTGTCCGTTGTATATATATCTTCTTTATTTCATCTCTAGCCTCATGCTAAGCTATGTAGTTGCTTTTTTTTACCATTTCATCATAAAATCTAATACCAAGAATCTTTATGATCACTCTAAGAAATAAGAATACTCTTGTCATCTGCCACCTCTGGTGAAGCTTGAAATAGTTTGTAAACATAAAATGCAAGTGTGTTGTGATAGCCGTACTGCAATTTATCTACATATCTAATTTGTTTTGTTTTGGAAACAAGTTATATTTCTAGCTTTCAACTTTCAAGCGTGTTTATCTTGCTGACAGGGTATGGATTTGTAATTTCTTTTTCTCTGGGGCAGGATCGCTGGTGTGGGGTTGCTGTTCTAAGTTTTAAATATAGGTGCTTTTGCTAAAGCACATTGCCCAAATGGTTAATGTGATTGTTAGACACGGACATTTTTGCAAATAGACCAGTATAACAGCTTGTATTAGTCTATGTCTACCACTATTTTGGCACCGTTTATATACACTCAAAAGATTATTGGAATTCCTCATTTGGGTATTTCTGTGGCTATTAGCAGTTCTGGTCATTTTCCATCACAAACTGATGACTTAATGCTCAATGTCTGACTGATTGGATAGACAGACAATAAATAACTAATGATGAGTCTCTATAATCACAAATAGTTTGGGGTGGCGAGAAAAGAAATCGGAAGTTTGGAATTGAATAATATCTCATATGTTGGGAATGATATATCTGCATCCCAATCATTGATTCAGTTAGGATGTGACTTGATTATAAAATGCTGATACAATTGCGTTAATGAATCCCTGGGTTTCTGTATATTATGAGTTGGCAGTCTTTAATGCCATAGGCTGGTTATAAAACTTTATTGTTATTTGGTTCATAGTTTTGGTGACTGAAAACTGCTCGTTCATTTTGACAGTTGTGCCCTTTGTATCCACACAATCCCGAGGTCTTGCTGAATGAGCTGAGATCTCCTTCTGAATTGCTCGACTTTGGGGAATTTTCAGATTGTATGGATTCTGCGAGTGCCGCTGGTTCTCTTCATGTTGTTAATCCAACATTTGATTATGTGCCGCCAAAGCTTGTTAGTCTCTTCATTACTGACACGTAAGTTGTGCTGGGTTTCAGGAAAGAATCTGTAGCTTCCTTTACCATCAACCTTTTTAAAACTATTATGTTCAGTTTCCTTTTGCATTTTTCTTACCTTTTCAGAGGTGGCCATAATCCATCATTCATGTACCGGCTCATAACTGATTATTACTCTGCGGATGATTTGGTGGTGAAAAAACGAACAGCCTCAGGGAGTTGAGTTTCGGCCCCTTAATTAGTCTGACTCTGGTAGGTAATTAATAAAGTTCTACAGCTTTTAATCTTGAGAGGCAGTTATACTAGTGAAGCATTAATGCACATTTTTATTAGTGGGATTCCTTTGAAGTTGATGTTTTGCTCAACAAATAATGCTATTTTGACTAGATCAGAAGTATGCTATCCCGTCTGGGGCGTTTTAGAAAGGGCCTTGCGTTTAACCCATTATTACCCTGGTAGAAAGATGGCCCTTCTCTTGGAAGCTGCTGGTTGATAATTAGTTTTACTATTAAGTTTAGCCAGGGATGTTACTTTTGTTTGAGTCTATTCATAGCATTTGACAGTCAAGCTATACAATTTTCTTTTTTTATCCCCTTTTTTTAAGTAAAAGCAATTAAATTAAAATCAATTAGTACAATTACAATAACATTAAGGAAAAATGTTTAAGAAAAATAAAAGCCCTATCTTCCTCCCCGATGAAAGATGGAGGCCGCGTGGGGAAATATTAGACATAAACTGAGACCATGAGTAAAAACACGAAAGGATCTGTAGGATGTAAAATTGCTTTCTTATATTTGTTATGAGTCAATGTGCCTCCTTTTTTTTCATGGAATGAGTCAATAAGCTTTCGTCTCATGGAATGATTATCTTTTTCATGCTTGATGACCAAGCGGGTTTTAGTGCGACAGATAAGTCATGGGCTTAGAAGTTAAAGATGAGTGTTGTGACTGTAATGGACAATATCCAGTGTAAACGAAGTTCCATTTCTGCCGCTGCCGAAGATCTGACATGACTTGAGCTTTAATCCTATCAGTCCATGTGGGTGAAATGTCACTCTTTTTTTCTATTGGCCCGATCAGTCAATAATCATGATGTGTAAAGGCTGTGCGTTTCCATATACAGTATATCTTTGTTTACTAAATTGTTACTTTTAGTCTTCTGTTTGGGAGAAATTTGGTAAATGATCACATTAGAACCTTGTTTACCAACCGAAAGAATTATGAAAATACACTGCATGACTTTTATGAAACTGACATGTTAGACACCTAAATTCACAGTCATGATAGGGCTTTTGCAAAAGAATTTGCATGGTCATGATATTTAGTGAGACTTGGACAAGATGGCCAAGTGATAGATGTGTTAATGAAAATTCGCGAGTTACCGTCATTTGCAGATTGTAATATTGACGAAACAGTTACAAATATAGGTTTATAGATTAACAAGATATTACATTTGAACGCTTTTTTCGGTAAAAAAATATTGACTTACCATGTTATTTTATTTCCCATTTTGGTCTTTCAAAACCATTGTTAGCCACTTCAAAAAATATTTTTGAGGGAAAATGAAGGAACATATTTGATAGACTTTGTAAATATAAAAAAAGAATGCAAATGCGAACCTTGAGAATTTAGTATCTTGTGGTTCTTAAAACACACAGTTCTCGATTATGGCCAATCCTTGTGCGTACTAGAAATATCAAATGATGAATTTGCCTTTTATATTAGTTTTTTTTAAGTTTACGTTTTCTCAGCTTTATCTATTTTCAATTTGCATGAACTGCTTTAACTCTACTCTTCTCTAATTTGATAATTATATATTGGTTACTCATTATAATTATTATTAATATATTATTCTATTCTCCATCATCCAAGAACTTGCACTCTCACTGGACATATCACAGAATTTAAGAGAATTTCCAGAAAATCTCTGCCCTTTTTGTTCACTACCGATGATAGCATTGCAAAAGAAAAGGATAACTGGCTAACTTTTTTTAATTGGGATACAATAGAAGGCATAAGCCTTAAAATGTAAAAGAAATACTAGATCTCAAGGGAAACAAGTAGCAAATACTCATTTTCGGCCCAGAACACCTGAGCCAGTAAGCAGACGTAATGCTCGGTTGGAATTGTTCAAAACTGAAGATGATCTCGGAACCTCCATTTTCCTTCTCTTCAAGAATTCTAAGGAACTCTGTAAACATGGAGGGGGTCCAATGTCGTCCAAAACAACAGGTCCATCATCATTACCCAAACTGCAGATCACAAAAGGAACACAATAACTAAAGGTTGAAAAGCACTGAGCAGAGGATCAATGTGACGCGATGGAAATAATGATATAATAATTTTACCGAGCTTTCTTGGACTTTTTCTTCCTTGATGTAGGCTTCACTTTATCTTCATCATCCGAGTCTGATAAGAAAACCTGTCTGCAAATAAATTATGGCCGTGTTGTGAGAGATTTTATGTTAACAACCATACATATTCGGCCTAAACAAAAAGGGCATTTCGTACTTTTCTCTCGCTGCAATCATCTGGACAATGCTATCCGGAAGAAATCCTGCATCTTCTATTGATGCCTGCTCAGTTTCAGTTTCTGATACATCTCGGGAGTCTTTACCCTTTTTGGATGGTCGAGGCGTTAACCTCTGGGCCAACTTTCTCCTATGTTCTTTTTTTTCACGAACAACCCTACAAGGCACACAAGTAGTAAACACTATGGCATTTAAGTAGGAACATAATTCATGCAATACAAGTGAGTAGTGACTTCAACAGTTGAAGGGCATGATGGCGTATCTTAAACTTGGATTCAGCCAAAAGAAAAGGAGCAGTAAGTTTAGTAACTGAGAAATGCTTCCCACAGGGACAGGGAAGAGTAAAGTGACCAGTTAAGCAGCTAGTCCTAATGTAGGCACGTACGGTGGTAGGGCAGTGATTTTTCAAAGCTTAGCTTGTGAGATTCTCTTATTAATAGAAAACAATCTCTTTTACCGGAAAGTCTTCTGCCCGGCCCAGATTTTCTTGAATAAACTACTGTTTGCCCCTTAGAATTAAGCCTCTTACGCTGTCTATTTTTGATTCAATAGTCTCACCTTGGCGATCTACTGAGAAGGCCGTATTCATGGTAGGCAAAGGCTTCCTTCCTTGATCACATGGTCTGTACCAGGGATATTATAGATACCTCTCTACCAAAGGTTACGAGGGAGCCAACCGGGAAGGCTATTCCTAAAACAGTTCAATAAATGCCTAACACTGATACACAGATTGTTGCATTCAACAATCTCAGTCCTTTAAAAGGTAGAGTGTTTCCATCCTCGAATTTCTATTTTTGCATATAGATGTAAATCATTTTAATCGACAAATTCCACCCTCTACACAAAAATAAAACTCCAAGGGTTGAAAAGGGAAACCCTCATCCTCTCATGAAATTTAATTTTCCATAGCAACAATCTAGTAAATGATGGTTCGTAGCATCCAGTAGCAATATGTGAAAAATTTTATAAATGGCCGCATTCTTAACCGAATATATTCTTTAATGAATCATCAAGCAATATAAAACATAAAAAGATGGAACTCCTCAACTCATAATAGTTTCTTAAACTCCAACTGAAGAGGTCGTCTAGTTCTAAATACCCGGGGTTACCTAAATCAATTCCATACTAAAGAACATAGTACACTGATCCTTCAAGGACATAAAGAAATTCGATGTCAACTAATATAATGAATGCATAATAAAATCGACAGAATATGTTGGATTCAAGGATATGTTAAAACCCAGTATATTTAGGTCAAACGTAAAATTATCAAGATACAGAGGATTGAAAGTAAGATTTCCTACAGACAAGTCAACAAAAAAGCTCTGGACACTACTAACCACGCCATGATTGACTATATATAATGTGGCAAGTGCTTCACGTAAATTACACTAAGATACATGGTGAAGAACTTTCTCTTATAAAATTCTACTTTCCCATACCTTAAAAATAAATAAACATACGATTCATTATAAAGAGGGGACTACCTCACTTTACTTTCTTTCTGAATTTTCCTTATCTCCTCTTCTTGTTGTACGCCCTGCGAAACGCAAACTTATGATGTCAACACAAATCACGTTCCTACAGACGGATTAGTTGAATAATTGGAGTGACGAAAACAGCGAAGATACCTGTTCGGCTGTAAGCTCCTCTGGTGCGTCATTCTCGTCTTCTATGTACGACATATCTAATTTTCAACTTCCCTCTCCTTTGAATCTCCGGGAAGTCACAGCCTAGGGTTTAAGGTTACGATGTTACGATGCTTCCCCTCCGAGGTTTTTCATTCGGCCATGCCCTCCTTCATTCCTTTTTTTTTTTTTTGATACACTCTTCATTCCTTTTTAAAAAAAGAAAACTTTTTTGGGTCAAATCAACTAATGAGAAATCATGGGCCGGCCCATTTATTTCTTGTTGTTGATGTCTCTAGGGCATTGTTTGGTTGGAGGATTCTGGATGTGAGGTTAGAGTTGGTCAAGAGTGTGATGGGGTTAAGGGGATAAATGTGTTTGATTGGTCCCAAGACCTTTAGTCTAGTGGTATGATATCTCTCAAATGGTAAGTCCCAATTCAATCACACCGTTGTACCTCTCTTAGTGTTTATCCCATTAAATAAAAAAAAGTTTGGTTGGAAAAAAAAAATAAGGGGGAGTTGAGGTGTCAACTTTTGTTTTTTCCTCACCCCTCCCCTCCTCTCTCTAACCTCCAAAATTGGGATTTTTTTTGGAGGGGTGGGAAAGTTGGGGTTCAAATCTGACTAAAATACCCATGCTAATTTTACAATATTCCATTGCCACCCTTTTTGATTGAAAACACATTTCCCCCTTTCCTTCTGCAATCCTTGCATGCATAGCTGTTTCCTCTTCTTTCATTTCCTCTGCTTCGGTCGCCGCCGCGTTATTCATTCAGGCTGGTCAAGTGAGTCCACCATTTTTTTTTATTTTTCAGCGATTGTGTGCTTTATTCTGCTTTCGAATTATTCTACTGCATTCCCCCTTCCCAGCCGCGTTCTTTGCTTCCGTTTCCCCACACAAATGTAGTTTGCTAGTTTGCTTCCTGTTACAAGAACTGCACTGATAAATTTTACATAACCTTGTATAAGAAATGCCACAGAAAATTTAGTTTGCTTCCTGAAACAAATTTAGTTTGCTTTTCTGTTTTTCTGCATAAAAAATAGCTCTGCTTCTTCAACATAAGCATTAGTAGAAGATTGGTGTTTTTTTTTTTTTTGGGGGGGGGGTGTGTTCAAGTCAGAATGTGAGTGTGCATTGCACTGTCCTTGTCAGGTGCAAAAGGAGTGTGATCTAGCACAGAAAATGGAGAGCAATTGTTATATCATTTTGAAATATAACAGATAGATAGATGATATATATAACACTTGTCTTCCATATAAGTCACTCACTTTATTTGATACAAAAATTTTTGACAACGGGTGAGGTTCGCCCACGATCCGCGAGCATTAGAGCATGTCAAACAAACCATTTAGTTTTGACTATGTAGGTAGGTCAACCCAACTTCATTAAGTTATGGTGATGCCTCTCCATGCATTGCAACTAGAGTCATAACAAGGTGACACTCCTGAGGATCGAAGTGAGAGTACTAGATTAATTATTTCCCTGGACGATGGGTTAAATCACTCACTTTCTTTCAAGAAATAGTGCAAAACGTGCTCAGCAAAAGCCAAATAGCGCAAGAATCTCACTCTTCGTCATCATCTCCTTCAGCCAGAATTAATAATTAAGAATACGAGCATCAGAATCTATGATTCCAGCAGAATTAAGAATACGATCTTTCTAGTTTCACTGCAAAATGGTTTATAAAATCATTATTGATGAAATAACATGTTAAAATCATATTTTTTTAAAACTTTATCACTGGCATGCATGTACAAATAGTTTAGAGTTAAAAAAATATCGATTCGTCATTTTTTTTTTTTGCTTATAGAGGATTTTTTAATGCCACTATGGGCATTCCATTATCTTTGTGCCAAGCTTTGGGCTAGGCTTGGAAATATCGACAAGGAACCCCCCGCGTTATTGTCTATGAAATACGAAGCCACAACCTTGCAATAAACATAAGGGACAATTATATTTAAATTCAGCTATAGCAAATTAATCACTCTAAAATTTTAAGAAGTTATTAATAACAAATCGAGAAACACCATTGACAAGTGAAAAAGTTATTATTAACAACCTTTTAAAACCTTAGAATAATTAATTTTTAGTACGGGACTTTAAAGTAATTCTCCCTCAATATAATTCTGTACACTGCGTTAAATCAGTGTATTATACAAAATTAAAATTATTTATTATCTATTGATTATTGATATGACATGAATCTTCAGGTTGGTTCCGTATTTCTTTTTTTTTTAAGAAAAATCCATAACATTCCACGGGCTTGTTTACAACCTATTCCCAGAATCTAGGTTTGGTTTCAAAATCTAGGTTTTGTTCAAGTACAAAAAATTTTTTAAAAAGCTATTCTGGTTACAAAACCTCAGTTTGAAACCTAGGTTTTCTCCTTCATACTTTTTCCTATTTTCTCTTTTATACTTTTTTCCTTCTTTCTCTTTTCTTTTTCATACTTTTTTCCTTCTTTCTCTTTTCTCTTTCATACTTTTTTTCC
>JANTPZ010006702.1:0-13794 GCA_025593235.1 Vachellia pachyceras | reverse complement strand
TTACAACGCATCCACTGGCTTTAACCTTAAATAAAAATAGAGTGAATAATATTATTAAAAAAATAATGTTAGGATTCCGAATGCTACTTTATCCTAAAGGTTACTACATTGGGTATTTAATGTAAGGGTTATTTAACTTTTTTGGGAATATTAAAAAATGTAAGTAAATTACTTAATTATGACACATGTTCTTAAATATTTATATGTATCATTATATAATAAATCGGTTTATAAGTCAAAAAATTAATTTAAAGAAAAATGATAAATATATCAATTAATTGACTTTTTAATGAGAAGTCAACTAACACTTAAAATAAAAATGAGAGATAGTAACACATGTCTGGAGTTTTTGATCATGGTGTCACGTATTTAATTTCCAAGCACAATCGAAATTTTATACATAAGATCTAAAGGAATAGCATCTATTTTGAGAAGAGGCGTGAGTCATGTTGTTCTTTTGTGCTTGCCAATTTGGTTGACTTTTTTCTATTTTCCAATGGGAAAAACCTTGTAAGCACCAAATCATCAATTGAAGTAAAATTCAGACATGATTCATCGCATCCACTTTCTTTTTTTCCAATGCATGTGTCTAAGAAATCAGGATTGAAGCATGACGAGCACTTAAGAAATCAGGATTGAAGCATGACAAGCACAACAAGTGCTCGTGGTTGTTTGAGAATTTCGTTCTTTCAATGGTGCATGTAAGTTAGGATAAAATCCGTAAAAATTATTTTAAAATTCGTAAAACTATTTATCAATTCGTAAACTCTTTTCTTTTAACGGAATTTCTTTCTTCCAACGAAGTTTCCAAACACACACATTGTCATTGCAAAGTTCAGGAAATTAAAAAGATTAAAAATTAGTTTGGATGAAACACGTATAACCCCACATCTATTTTCAATATACATTCATTTTGACTTCTTTTATGTTAAGGAAGTTTAATAAACCACTATTTTCTTTGATTAATATACGAACAAACTGGCTTTTTCAAACACATTGTTTAAAATAATTTATAGAGTATAATATTAGATTACAAATTAATTTATGCGCTAGATAAATTAGTTTAAATATAAATACTTTTAAGTATTTTATTTAACTCTCAAATCTTCCCAATAAAAGTTAACTAACTCTTATATCAAAGATCAAACGTAATACTTTAGATTGTATATATTTTGAAGTTATCACGTGCATCTTTAGATTATATTATTAATTTATAAATCCTATAAATTAATTTGAGAAAAATAACAAATATTTTAATCTATACCACTGATTTAATGTTCGGAAAAATTCAACGGGGACTAACTTAAATGCTGCATTAATGTTATTTTAGGACCCTTGGTGTTGTTTGGCTCATTCTGTAGTCGCTTACCCCTTCTGTCTCCGTTCATTATTTTACTTGTTTAGAAAAGTTTATTTACTCCTTTAAAGCACGTTCATTTCTGTAAAATGAGATAATCTCCTTCACATATTTACCTTAATTTACGTAAAAGTACTTTTCTACTACATTTTCAAACGGACATATTATCAAAAAGCACAACCAACACACTTTAACTTACTCACGCCTGGGTTGTTCTCAAAGCCACCACGTCTTGGTTCTCTTGGATATACCAAGCCACAATATTAAAAAAAAAAGGAGGAAAAGGGACACGTAATCCTTTTTAAAATTTTTAAGTTTAAAACGACAGTGGATCAGTAGTTATTGTCCATCACAATACTTTCCGTGACTAGTAGTTATTAGTATTTATTATTTACAATATTATTATTCATTGTGATGGAAAAATAACCTGTTGGCATTGATTTGATTAATTAAACTTGACTGCATAACAAAATGTGTTAGGAGGGGAAGTGAATCAGTATGAACAGCATCGGATGAAAGTGAATAAAGAACATTGGAAAAAATACAAAAGTGCCACATTTTTATATAACTGCACATGAGACCTTAAATAAATTTTTAAATATTTTTAGTGATAAATTCTGTGATGGTAAAATTTGCAGCCATTTTTTTTTTAAAAAGCAAACATTCTGTGCATGGCAACTGGAAGCTGTATCTGCATGTGAATACTGAATAATGCTGAATGCGCCCGTTTGAGAATCAAATCCAAAAAAAGAGTTATAAATTTTTAGAAGAATTTAAGGAATTCAAAAAAAAATTACGGATTTCGACATATTTTTTGTTTTAGCTTACATGCACTGTTGGGATAAAGATTTGTCAAATACAAGTACTTGTTTCAGAATTCATTTTTTCCAACGGTGCACTCAAGTTAAAACAAAACCATTTTGAAATTTATAAAAATCAGCATTAAATTCATAAAAATTATATCAAAATCTATAAAATTATTTTAAAATTTATAAAATCACCTACTGTAACTTCCCTGTATCAACGAATTTCCCCAAAATACATTATTTCACGTGACGGTTTTAAGTTTCAAGATAGCACCAAATTGATTTTTTTTTATTTAATAAGAAAACAGAAGGTTTTCAATTGCAAATGCAGTGAATATAGTGTCTGCTGTCGCCAAACAAAAAATGTCAACTTTATTCTGAACATGTACGGAAAAAGTAGGAAAAAGAGAGCTTAATAATTAAAAAGTTGAGTCCCGACCAGTGGTGGAGTCAGGACCCTGGATCAGTGGGGGCAATTTTTTATTTTCAAACAAATGACAACAAGCTTACAAGTGTAAATAATTTGAGTGGGTTCAAATATTAAAATTCAGTGGGTGTAAAATAAAAATCTAATAAACATTTACATATACCCCAAAAATTGAGTGGGGGTAATTGCCCACCCTCACTCTAACGTGGCTCCACCACTGGTCGCGACACTGCCTCGGGTTCTCAGATACTCTGCCACCTCTCAACTTGGCTTTTAATAAATATTCCCATTATAGATTTCTCATTATTTTCCAAAACGCCTTGTTTCACCCTCTAATACATAATTAATCCCTCATTATAACCGGTAAAAAACAACCGTAATAATAATAATATAAGACGCCGTTGTGGTTGTTCACGTGAATAACTTTGGTCTTCAAGGGGTAAAAATGGAAGTGTTGAAAACTGTGAAGCATTCCCCCGCACGTGTGACCTGTGAGTGAATATTTCATTTTGAATTCTTTCTGAATATTTCATCATGCAGGTGAATGAGTTTGACGTTCGTCTAACAGTATTTTTTCATATATTTACCCCATAAATAATAAAAATACTTTTCCATCGTATTTTTAAACGGACACAATGAAATTTTAAGTTTTGGTTGTCAAGTGGATCTTCATTTTTAGTTTAATTCCTCAAATTTAGAATCATTTGTTATGACATTTGAAAGAGTAAAAAGGTTTAAATTTTCAACTCGAATGGTTAAAAATTTAAATAAAATAAAACCTGAGTTAGCAAAATGACTCAACATGGGGAGTTAACAAATTTAAGAGAATAAAAATTATATTAACCATACTGTATAATATTCAATATAATTTAAAATACATTTCAAAGCATAGTTTTTAAATCCATAATATTAAAATTATTTTAAAATATATAAAATTGGAGTAAGAGGTGAGGACAGCCTAGGGTACTGAGGGCGAGGGGATGGTACAAAATAATGGTGAAGCCAGGGAGGATCTGACCGTGGCGCTTGTCTACACGTGTTTTATCGAATAATATGCTGCCACGTAGGGGGTTCAAATACAAAAGATGGAATGAAGGTGTGAAGCACGTGGATCGCAGTTTAGCCTGAAGACCCAAGCTGAACTAGGGCGCATGCATCCCTATGGCTTTGACGGTGGACTTTATTAATTTGGTTAATGGGCCCACGGATCTTTAACTCTTAACAATTTTTTATGTGTATATTCCTGTTATTGGCATAAATTATTAAATAATAAATAGGTTGAACTGGTTGGCCTAAAAAAGGTTGAACCCATGTTATAACATCTCACAAAATCTCAATTTCTATCACTATAAACAAGTAGAATTAATTTCAGCGACAAGCCAGTGTTTCCGAACAGTCTGAAACCAAAACTGTCAAAATAAGATGTTATTTACGTAATACGACATTTTGTCTCTCAACTAGTTTGAGTAAATTTCAAAACTAAAATAAATTAGTTCATTTTAACAAATGTGTTATGATTGACTTAAAATATTTGCTCAACTTAAATTATATATTTGTGTATAAGTTAGATAAATTATTTTAAAAAAATTATATATATAAGGCAATGGATTAAAATCTTATAATTAAGATTCAAAATGAACTTTTAATAAAAAAATAACTTTTTCAAAACCTAAATTTTAAATTTAGATTTTGTTATAAAACTTAAGTTTTTAAAAAATGTAAGTATTTAGATAAAAACTAAATTTTGTTGAAAAACTTAAGTTTTACCACAACTTTAGTTTAAGAAATAAACTCAAAAGAGTCCTAAATATAGGACTTGTGCATTATTTATGGAAATATTATCTACAAATCTCATGTAAGAAAAATATAAATATATCCAACAAATTTCATATCTACAAGGGGAGGTAGGAGCTGCGTCATTTACAAGTCAAATTCAACAATTTATGTTTGCAAAGTTAAATTATCATATTTATAAGCCCAGTTGTGTTATTTACAACCAAAACTTGTAAACAAATGGAGTTCTTTGGGACATGTTAAATCGGCAACCACAGGCATGAAAATTTTGAGAATTGGATCAAGACCTGAATTCCTAGACTTTCAAAGTTTGGTTTAAAAAAAATGCTGGCGGGAGGCTTGAAAGCCAGTAAAACTCATGGCCGAAGCTATAGCTTCCCACCAATTAATAAGAAATTCCAGGAAGTTTGAACGCTCGCATTTGCAGATCGCTCAGGAGCTTTAGAAGCACAATCAATTACAGCAATGTTAAGGGCTTATGCTCCAAAATTACATGGAAAAATGTAATCTGCCCCATAGCTACAGCAGAATCAATTTCCCTTTCCAGCAGGTGCAATTCAAAACAATAGGCAAAGAGATGAACTTCTACCCTTGTACCTTTTTATTCCTTGCTATCTTGAATGGTCCCGTACCAAGGGTGAAAGTGATTTGAAAAAACGAAGAATTCATCATGGTAAAGTAACTCTTACTTCCTTTCTGTCAGCCCCAAATGACTGCAATTGACAAAAACCATAATCATACATGTTGGGTAGCGCAAAACCAGCATATATCAATTATTTAACCCATGCACCTTTTAAAACCAAAAATTGCATCTTTTAAAGTTGAAATTTTAGTCACACGTGTATGCACGCGCACCAACTTAATTCCATTCTTTGATAGTAAGCCCTCTGACCATTCATGATCCAGATATTATTAACTTTATTTTCCTCAGTTTGAAAATAAGAAAACTATGCCTCAAGTACTGACTGCCTTAAGTCTGTTGCTAGTTTAAACACAGTATTTAAATGTGAAACATGAAAGAATGGTTGGGTAGGGATAAAATATGCGTGCCTCAGTCCCGAAGCCATTGGCATATACATTGGTAAATAATTCAGATGGATCCGGCAATGAACTCTCCTGAAGGTTACAAAATAACACAAAACACATGTCAGATCATACAGCCCACTACAGGAGATGCAGAGGTGCAAATATCTTGGATAAAAAGGTATAGCTATAGATAATGTAGTTCACCTTTGCTTTAGCTACAGCTTCATCAACTTCTTTTTTGACTTCCTTTCCAATGTCCTTGACAAAGAAAAGTGCAGAAGACATTTTTAGCATCAAATTCCAATGTCTCATCATAATATGAATATAAATATGATAAAGTACACATTGTTTGTGCAAATGATTCCTAGAATCAATGGGACAGAAAAAAATGGAATTCGGAAAACATTTGAAAGAAAATAATATAGGCTCCGTTTGAATAGCCCGTTGGGAAAACGGACACAGATTCCGAAGTAGTTTATGTGAATGGAATGTCCATCTTACATATAGCAGCAGTAACAGTTATAGGCTTATAACCTCATTGGCCTAACTGGGAGGGCACTGCTTATTTTTCTGAATGTGTTGGAGGAAGTGAGCTTTTTGGCCAAGTTTTTGTTCCAAAAAAGAAAGGGCTTCTTAGCAGAAGCAGTTTTTCTAATGCAGACTGAAGAAGAAAGCTGAAAATTGGAGCTTCTCCTTGAAAATAGAAGCTGACGACTTTTTTTTACAAAAAAAAACACAAAAGTACCTTCTTAACCCGTGCTCTTTAAAGTAGATCTGAGGGTAAAAACTTAAAAGTACTGCTTTTGAAATATTCGCCAAACATAACAATATTGATAAAAACAACTCATTGAATAATTTCACTAAACACAAATTGCTCCTTTCTTACAGTGCTTCCATATAAAACTCTATTTGAAATGAAGCAGTTTCAAAATAGTTAGGCAAGCAATGGCAATGGCAATCTCAAATGAGCCCTGCAAAATGATGGAACAGCAAAACAATTCTAAAAATCCACATTATAACCTAAAAGGACTCCAATTTCATGAAACTATTATCAAAATGAAATATAAAATACTTGACCCGAAGAACTAAGAAATATAGCATCTTCAGTAAACCAATAAATCAAGTACAAATTTGAACTTTATAGGGTAACCTTTAGTTCCTTTTCTGCAGCAATCTCGTGTTTCAATAACAGCTTTCTCACTCTCTCAATTGGATCACGTTCCTATAATCAAAACAAGAGAATAACAACATTCAAAACAAACTCTTAAGAATTTAATCTGGTACGGATTTTTTATGTTGAGAAGTCTGATAAACCTGTCTCACGCCAGAAACTTCATCACGTGTACGGTATGTGCTACCAGGATCAGACATAGAATGGCCATGGTACCTGTAGGTGTCCAGTTCAAGAATCTGAACAGAACAACAAAAAAGATAAAATGTCAGTCAAGATCAGGAGTATAAAAATGGATAATTTGATCGGAACCCATCAACTTCCATCAACTTAAAGTTCAAACTAATAAATAATACATCAGTCCTATTTTATCTAGGTACATATCTATCAATCCAGCTCTGCCACAGATGATGATGAGGCAAATGTCAAACAAGTCTGGAAAAGCAGATGCGCATTGTCCCCATAGTTAAAGCCTACCTCCATCTGAGATTCTAAAGTGTAGCAAATGCCATGGTTTTATGTAAGAAATTCAACATAGAACAGCAATTATTTTACTCACAATGGGCCCATTCTTCAAGGCATAGTCCTTCACAAATCTGCATGCTTGTTTTACAGCAAGAACATCCATGCCATCTACCTGTACAATACATAATTGGTCATTTAAAAAATAATTGTTTCAAAAAGACTACAATGCATATTCAATTAACAATGACTATATATGCAGAAAGGCTTGCATCAATAAACGCACACTCCTCAAATATTGCACACTAAAAATAAGCTCGTTGAAGAAAAATATATGAAACCATAACCAACCAACATAGCCATCGTAATTCCACATAGTTAACCATCCTAGTTTGAAATGAGGTAAAATGTAAAGCACAGAGAAGAATCAGTGCACAAGGTAGGAAAGAACCAATATACTATGTCCATCATCCAAGACCTCATCATTCGCATTCTTCATGAGATGGTCAGATTGTAACTCGATAATTGTTAGTTTAAGGAGAGGTTATCAGGAAAAAACTCAGAGATGCTATGTTGAAGCATGAAAAACATGAAATAAACAGGAGCCTGAAAGAATTCGTATTATTAGCTCATATATTTACCTGCACGTTCAAAGAATTTACATCCAGAGAAAGCTAAACAAAGCATGTTGTTGTTGAGGCATTAACATTAGATATTTATATCATTAAAACTTGGCAAAACCACATCTGGACGAGGCTTCCACCATACTAGGATATGGAATGAATCTTCGTACTTCTACACTTGTGAAAACAATTAAATCACTAACTCAATTTCTCCTCCAACCCAAAAAAAAAATTAAATTTGGCAAAATCTTAAAAAACAAGTTTCTAGAATGATATTGGACCAATAACGTATACCAATCTAGTCTACGGAATGATTGTGGAACAATAAAGGCCGCGGCATATCCAAGTTTTGCTTTTTAAATTTTCCGTGGCCATCACAAATCTAGCCACTTATTTGAGGTTCATCAGGGTAGACGGGAATTGCATTCCTCAACCACCAAAAATTAATGATTTGAAAGGTGCTTCAAAGTTACTTGAAAGTGACGTTTCAACGTTATATGTATATAACTAAAAAGAAAATAATCCAAACACTCCCGACTCATCCAACAGAAAATTGCAGCATCAAAGATTGCGAGACCATACATCATGTACAATTCAATGTCGCAGTCAAATTAAACACGAGCCTTTGATCTTACCTTCAACCCAGCAACATAGTCCCCACGCTTGTAATAAGCAGGACTCTTAGCAGCTCTCCATTCTGCCGTCCCCATCCCATCTATGAAAACACATCGAATCAGATTAATGCACAAACGCCAATTAGAATGTTGCCTTACTTTTACCAAATGAAGTCACATACAATGATTATTCTCGCAGACCAAAATGGCAGGGAGATCCCAAAGCGCGGCTATGTTTAACGCCTCAAACAACTGCCCCTGATTTGCCGCACCATCACCGTACAAAGCGAAGGTGACATTTTCATCCTTAGAATATTTCTGAGCGAAAGCTAATCCACACCCCAGCGGTACCTGAGCCCCAACGATCCCATGACCGCCATAGAACCCCGCTTCCTTCCTATAGAAGTGCATAGAGCCACCCTTTCCTTTCGCGCACCCGTCTTTACGACCCATGAGCTCCGAAAATACCTCCAACAGGGTTCCACCGCGAGCTAGGAAGGTACAATGATCACGGTAAGATGTTATTATGCAATCCTTCCTGGTAATGGCAGCCTCCATGCCAACGGCCACAGCTTCCTGGCCATCGTACAAGTGACAGAACCCTCGGATGAGCTTAGACTTATAGAGGGAATCCGCGGCAATCTCCATCCGTCTCATGAGGGCCATGTTGCGGAAGAAGGACATGAGTTCCTTGGGGGTGGTGTCAACGGAGCGCGAAGGAGTGTCGCAAATGTGGGCGCTGAATGGAAGAGAGGTCTCAATGGTGAGAGTGGAGGAGTCATCGGCGGCAGAGGAGATCGAGCGGTGGAGAGAAGAGGCGGAGGAAAATGCAGAGGATATGGGTCTAAGAAGATTGGATCTAGACGAAGAAGAAGAAGAAGAAGCAAAGCGAGAGAGAGCCATATGGATCTGTTGGACCCGTAAAGGAAGGCAAGAGCAGCAGAAATGGTCGTCCGGAGCTGCGGAGGAGAGAATCAGAGAATGGAGAGTTAGGTGAGGGCTGGAATGCAGGGAGGGAGGTGAGGGGGACAGCATAAGGGGGAGAGACATTTTGAAACGGAAATTTCATTATTAAAAAAAGGAAAAAGAAAAAAATGGAATTTCTAGTGTCGTTTTACCGCCGCCATATGGCTGGAAAATGTCAAAACGGCGAGTGTGATCTATTTTGTCCTCCTCAGTTTTATAGTCAACTACAACTTTTTAATAATTATAAAATAAAATTAGGCTCTTTAATTTTATTTTATAATTCAGCCTTTTTTTATTATAATTTTTATTTTAAAATTGTTCTCATTTTAATTTTGATCTTTTAAATTTAACCGAAGATTTTGATTTTTATAATTTAAAGAATCTGAATATTTTACTTGTTAATGGGTGAAAATCACTGATTTTAAATTAAAAAAATAAAAATAAAATAAGAGTACAAAAAGATTGTATTAATCTATAATTTTGTAAATAAAGTTTTATTTGAGCAAAATTTAGTAAAATAATTAAGTAAAATTGAATTAAATCAAACCACCAACCGTGTAAAGTGTAAAGAGGATAAAATATTGCTGCTGCTGTTAACGATAAAAGAAGAATTGGATTGATGAGCGTTATCGTCACACTATGTGTAGCGATTACAAAGTCTCCTGGGGAACTCAATGCCTAAAAGGTCCTCGTTTAATATCTCCGTCACTTCTTCCGGCGGCGTCGTCCATGTCATTTTTTTAACCGCTGTTGGACTGCTAATGCGGCCAATTTATCTGCACACCTCTTACTTTCACGAAATACAAGGTGAAATGAATTTTGACTCGCCAATCCTGCCGTAGTAGTCCTTTCAAGCGCTGGGTCAGCAACAACGGACCTTGTAAGTTGTATTGACTTAGTCCTGTTGATTTCCTCCACTTGCAGTGCATCCGATTCAACCTCAATTTTCCTAAATCCTAGTTGCCAGCAGATCTCCAGTCCCTGACGGATTCCCCATGCTTCTGCATTCCGAGTATCATAGTGCTGTAATTTAGCAGAGAAGCCATGTATCCATTCTCCGCAGTCACTGCGCATGACTCCTCCGCAGCCTGCCTCACCAGAGCTAACACACGTCACGTCTGCATTAAGCTTACACCAGCCCTCCTATGGTGGTTTCCAGGATATCATGATTACTGGTCCTGCTATCTCCTGTCCGGTTTCGTTATCATGTTGTTGGTATTGCCTCAATTGCTGCTTGATGATCCCTCCTAGCCGGAATGGTCTCACAAACCTCTGATCATGTAGTTGTAGATTCCTCCGCTTCTGGAAAAACCAGCATGTTGTTGTGAACAGCTCTGACCATTCATGTGTTCTGGTTAGGTTAAAGCATTTTGAAAATAACCTTATTTGAGATGTTGTTAAACCAAGACTTCTTCAAACAAAAATTTTATATTGTGAATTGGATTGTGAGGTATTAACACTTTCCACCAGAATCAATGACACCTGTTGCTTCATTTGTACTTTTCCGTATTTTCTGGGAAAAATCAGGCAACACTATATTGGTTCATGCGACCCAACATCAGTTCGGGTCAGTTGAGCCGGGTGGACCACCCGTCCATGAAGGTGTGAGCTGTGTTCCGTGTTATCTTAACCCAAACGGAGCGGCAAAATATCTCCCGCCATGAACATGAAGGCTCAAGATATCCTCTCACCTCCACCTTCTCTAACCTGTGCTCCTTACAGCATCCCAACCTCCATCACCTCTCTCTCAGCCTCCCGTCCGCTAATTCGCTTTCAACCTCTGAGGTTCTCCCTCAGATTTTCTAATGCCCTCATACTCCGAGCCTCCTTCAAGTCCCCTAGCTCATTTTTCCATGCTGGGTCCCAACTCTCCGATGCAGAGCAAGAGGAAGACGACTTCGAAGAAGAAGAAGACGAAGACGACGTGGCGACCGATGAGTACGACGAAGTCTCTGGAGATGTTTCTGACGGCATCATATCAGGCGATGAGGAGAGTGATGTGTTCTGGGATGAGACTACACGGCACGAGGCCTTCAAGTGGCAGAGAGTCGAGAAGCTCTGCAATGAGGTTAGAGAGTTTGGCGAGGAGATTATTGACGTTGATGAGCTCGCTTCGGTTTACGATTTCCGAATCGATAAATTCCAGGTCTGTATCGGTGGAGCTTTGTTTTTTTAGTGTTGTTTGCTTTTCCCCTTACGGCTTTGTAGTACAAGTGATTGATTGTGATGGTCGGGCTTCCGATAGAGGCTTGCAATTCAAGCGTTTTTAAGAGGTTCTTCAGTTGTGGTTTCTGCGCCTACAAGTAGCGGGAAGACTTTGATTGCGGAAGCTGCAGGCGTGACAACAGTAGCTAGAGGAAGGCGAATATTCTATACCACTCCACTCAAGGCATTGTCCAATCAGAAGTTTCGCGAATTCCGGTATCAATGAAATGGCAAATAATAGGGTGTTTAATTGATTCTGTTCGAGTTTGAGGAAAGAGTCTGACATTATCACTATTATAGTAAAACCTAATTGATTTCGAGTTAATCTTTGATTTTAGGGAGACTTTTGGCGAAAGTTATGTTGGCCTTCTTACGGGTGATTCTGCAGTCAACAAGGATGCACAGGTTTTGGTCATGACTACAGAGATATTACGCAACATGTTATATCGGAGGTACATTATATTTATAGTGGGTTTACAATTACGAATAGAAGAGCTTTTGTGTAGTCAGTATAGCGACAAACTTAATACATTGATCCAAACTTATGCTGGGAATTGAAAAAATAGTTGTGCTATAAGTTTCTTTTGGCGGCTATTAAAAATCATATTCATGTTCCATGATTTTCTTTCCACTTTTTGTGATTTGATTTCGATGATCTAATCATTATTGTTTTTGACCTGAACTCCGTTGATCGCACTACTATTGCCTGTTGTTTTAATATAGCTAGCCATGATGTCTAAATTTATGGCATTTATAGAATTGCTGATCCTGAGAATTAATTTGACATCCATGCAGCGTTGGTAATGTGTCTTCTGGAAGCGGACTTTTCCATGTTGATGTGATTGTTTTGGATGAGGTTCATTATCTCAGTGACATATCTCGTGGTACAGTTTGGGAAGAGATTGTGAGCTCAATTCTTTATCTTCGGTTAATGCATGGCTTGCATTAGTACTTTCACATTAATCATACAATATGCTCAATCACTCACTACAGGTTATTTATTGCCCCAAAGAAGTTCAACTTATTTGTCTGTCAGCAACTGTTGCAAATCCAGACGAGCTAGCTGGTTGGATTGGTCAGGTATTCAGTTTGTTCTGACGGCCGTTGGTGTCTATTACAATTTGAAACTTGGTCATCTGACTTTTTGTGTAGGGAAAGATGATCAGATAAATAGATTTTCTGTGAAATTACTTTCTTGACCATCAAATTTTAAATATGGTATGATTTTCCATAAATTGAGATATGTGCCTGGTAACAAAAATCGAATAGCATATCAAACTCGTGTTCTGTAATTTTTTTCAGCTTTCTACCAAGAGTAGATTCGTCTTGCAGCCTCTCCCCTTGCAATTGCAAGAGTGACCTTTTCTTTATTCAGGGCAATTGTTTTTTGTTTTCAGATTCATGGTAAAACAGAGTTAGTAACATCATCAAAACGCCCAGTTCCATTGACCTGGCATTTCTCCACAAAAACAACTTTATTACCACTGCTCGATGAGAGTGGAACACGTATGAATAGGTACAAACTAGAAACTCCATTGCCTCATTTGGTTTAATTTATTGTGTATCACATTATATTATGTCAGCCAGTATACTCTTTTCCTTGCTAATGGTAGGAATTATATTTGTTTTCACTTAGCGTCTTTGGCATTTCATGAAAATTGGAATTTAGTATTTTCCATAATTGTTCTAAGATGGTGCTCATTGTATTAAAAAATGGCGTCTCTTGTTATTTTTGTTATATGGTATATCATGTTGAGGGACAGAGGTAATGATAATTGAAAGATTTTTGGGGTGGAATAGCAGATAGGTGAGTTATGAGTGCATGTAAAAGGATTTTTCTGGAAAAGTATTGATTTTTCCCCGGCTATAACACTATCATATAACAGGTTGAGGATTAAATACGGACTATTATGCAAGTTAGATCAAATATTAACTTAGCTTCTTCCTTTTTTCTTGAACAGGAAGCTGTCACTCAATTATTTACAACTGCAAGCATCAAGGTTTAAATCTTACGAGGATGATTGGACTACAAGAAGAAAATCTAGAAAACGTGGAACTCGCACAAGCTATGATAGTGATGATAGCATTTCTGAACAGCGTTCTCTTTCCAAGAATGATATAAATGCAATTCGTCGTTCACAAGTAGAGTCTTCACATCAATTATCTTAAAATACCTTTTATTTAACATGGTTACCGTAGTGATTTGATTATTACTTCCCCATTTTGATTTTATGAGTGTAATAGGGAAATCTAACCATATTCGTCCAAAAACTATTCATGAACCTTCAAAATAGGTTGCGTTTATATCGCATACATAGAATAAAAGAGAACTTGTTAACTATG
>JANTPZ010006701.1:0-20857 GCA_025593235.1 Vachellia pachyceras | reverse complement strand
TAAATATTTTTCTCCATCTAACGATAGAAATAGTATGTTGGTTAAATGATATTTTGGTATTTAGATTTTTATATAGTTGGATTTTTATTTATAAAAGACTATATAATAATAGATATATTTTCTAAAGTACCTCAATTTTTATTTATAAAAGACTATATAATAATAGATATATTTTGGTAACCATGTTCCACATAGTTAGATTTATTTATTGAATATTGAGGTACTTTAGAAAATTATTTGTATAAAGTTTTTAATATATAGAATATTTAGAGCTATCAAAAGATGAGTTAAATAGTTTATTTGAGATTATTGAAGATAACAGAGAATTTATAAAGGTTTAGATATTTTAATTAATATTTATGGAAGTAATGGTGAATTTCTGATGGTTTAGTTTTGTTATTAAAGTTTGAAAATAGAATTTGGAATTTTAGTAAAATTATAATTTTCCAATATTTAGAGATTTAAAGGAAATTAAGATATTTGAGGATTGTTGTAAATATTTGGGATTTATGGAATCAAAATATATGATAAAGTATTATAGAAATAAACTAATATGTGTTAATGCATAATTATGTAGATTAGTTGTAAAAATTGTTGGTGTTGGGTTCGAGATTGATATTGTCATAATATTTTCTTGCTGGATGAGAGGTAACTGCTTTCTACTTATTATGCATACTTGGGACATGTCTAGTGAGTGATTTTGGATTTATTGTGATGAAAATATTATTATCCGATAAACTTTGTGTTCATAATATTGAAAATATGTTGTGATGTTTGGAGTTAAAGATTGGATGTGTTGGCAATATCTGCAAATGTTTTGATGTATGTTCTTTTGAGTTGATGGAAATATCTTGAGCATGAAATAATTGATTGAAACGTGCCAGTGCTATTCTTGCGTGTATATGTTGATGATATATTGTGGATATACTTGGCTTAAATATTATAAAGTGCTAACTTGATATTGGGAGAGGAGAATGTGATTATTGATGGAAGGCTATTCAGGGAGTATAAGGGGGTGAATATTCGGCATGCCAAAGAGGAAATAAGGTTGGCGAGTCTGATTACCGGAAGATCCTATGCCCATCATCAAAGGACATTCCGAGTCTGATTACCGGGTGATCCTTGCTGTGACGATGAGGGCTTATGACACCCCTGTGATGTGAAAGAGGGAACACATGGTCTGGTTTTGTGCTCTGTGGTACTTGGCCAGTCCACATCACTTACCGGTGAGCTTGTTGAATTGTACTACCAGTTACATGGGACAATATTAACCCATGGGTTCAATCAGAGGAAATAAAGCTAGGGAGATATAAGGGGGAAAATAGAAAAGAAAAAGATAACAAATCCTTGTGTAATAATTTTCTGTACAATTATATGATGATGTGAGCATGAAATCCATGTGTTTGATAGGTGTGTATGTGTTGATAATTACGGAAAAGCGTATATATGAATATTGAATCCTTGTGATTATGAATTGATAAAGAGGTGTGTCAACCATTACGGAAAAGCGGTTATATGGATATTGATCCATTTGATATTGGTGATTGTGATTATATTGATATTTGATATATTATGTGAATGGTCAATAGAGATGATTGTGAAGCATTTGAAAAGTTTAGCATCACTTGACAAATTGTGTTTCATTTGCAATTAGTTTTTTATCTCTCAACGATACTCGCTCGTATGCCTTTTAAGTAGAAATATTAGTTATTGGGACTTTTGTCTCATTTTATCAATTTAAAACTTTTCAGGTGATAGCTCTTGTGCTGAATCATTGGGAGAATTATGAGGTAACAGATATCCTTGTATATCTATGAATCGCCTCTTTTATTATTTATGTGTTGACTGCTGTATATTGCCATCTATAGGGCTTATTTTGCAAAACATGTACTTCTGCGAAATTTAGAAATTTTAAAATATAATCAGAGTTGCGCAACGGAAATCAGAACTTTATATCCATGTTAGATTTGAGTAAGTTATTAAATATTAATTATACTTTGATTAATAATTTGAAATGAGCTAAGTTTCAGTATTAAAGTAAGGGTCTTACACGAACCGCTTAACAAAAAATGTTACAGGACTCAAGGCTAAAATTAATTAAGAGATGATATATATATATATGGATATAGATATACATGTGTATATATAGATAAACAGTAGTGCAAATAATGAAGTTGATCACATACTTGGGCTGTGTAGCATGATGAATTGGAGGGACAAGGGAGCAATGAAAAAGCTTAGAGATCGAACGTCTCATCATATCAAGTACTGATCAGTGTCCTTGAAAGAAGCAATGTGTTAATTATTAGGAACGAGTGTGCATGTATAAGGTGACTTGAATATGAACTCTCATATATGGTGTGTGTGTGTGTGTGTAAATTGAAGGGGGTGAAAGTTTTCGTCTACCCACTCATAAAATAAAAGACTGTCGAAAAATCGGAGATGATGCGTCAAGTTGGGTTTCAAAGTTGCTTTTGAAATTAAAGAATAGAGAGCATTATAGAGGCCTTTTGTGACGTGTTCGGAGGGACATAAAAAGGTAGTATGAGGCAAAGGAGAACACCTTGGTCACTTTTTTTCTCCTTCCATCGTCCCATTCTCCAATCAAATCTTGCCACATATACTTGTCTTTGTAATAAAAAATTGATTTAAGTATGCTCTAAACATATAATACGATATCTAGTGTTGGTGGTGGAGGGAGGGTAGAGACGAGGATAATGAACTTAGCCCGTACTGTTCCAAAGGCTTTGCTCAGATTACGGGAGTTTTGATATGGTTTTATCTAAAAATTGGAATATTGTGTTTCAGCATGTTCTAAAATATAACAACATTTTGGCGGACAGTTTAGCCAAAATAACTCATGATTTGATAAAAAAATTTTGTTTATTTAATCAATCACCACCTTTCTTATAGTATATGGTGGTTGATGGAGGTCTTTTACTTTCTTAATCGTTGTAACGCTATGTTTTAATTAATGGATTTCAGGTTTCTATTGAAAAAGATATCATAAAGCATTAATAAATATTAAAAGAATAGGTTAGCATTGTCATTTTGTTATCTTTAGAATTTATTCAAATAATGATGTGAAACTCGAAGGCGAAGGCGGAAGAAAGAGCTTGAGAAGGAGGGAGAAGGTGAGAAGAAATAACGGAGAAGATGCAAAAAAAAAAAAAAATCGTCACTCTTATTCGAATGATTTTTTTTTTTAGCATAGCTCTTATTCGATTGATAAAGGAATAAATTGTAGCCATATCTAAAGAGTTTTAGATCCTAATTGTTAACAAATATATCATTCTTGAAAATACGATAATATCTTATGCTCAGCAGATATAAAATATTATCATGAAAAATTACACTAAATCCCAAAATAATCATTGTGTTATATATGACTAAAACATTTAAATTGTATGGATATCGATCTATACATCTTCCGTGTTAATTACTTCAAATCTTATCTTTTATTCCTCCACTTACATTCTTAAAATGTATATCCATTATGTTCTGCTACTTCATGTTTTATTTATAACACATGGAATGAAAGAATATCAATCCATCAATCTATATTTTTGAAAGAAATTATAACATATACAACGTATTATTTGAAAAGATCCATGTCAACGTACAAACCCCTAATAAAATCAAACGATTTATCGTCACATGGAGAAATATAATGAGAAGGATATTTTTAAATTCTAAATGATGTGCGATTTTTTTATAAACAAATGTACGGTGCTCATTAAAATTAGGGTGTGTTTTCAAATTTAAATTAGGGTGTGTTTTCAAATGTATTTACATATTGTTTAATAACAAACTCCTCGTATAACTCGTACTCTTTTGAGTTGTACTTTTAATGCTCTGACAAATAATACGTTCTTGCTTGTGATAATTTGGAATATATAGGAAGTTTTCGGTCTACTGGGTGATGACAGGGAGGTGGCTAATTAATGGCGTCGAGATGCATTACGTGAGAACGACCCATACGGAGCCATGCTGTGTCTGATGATCAAATGAAATGAGTCAAATGACAATGGATACCTTCACAGAAAGAGAGAGGGAGAGAGATTCTGTTTTTTTTAATTTTGTTTATTAATTAGTACACCTTCCTGTCAGATTTTTTCAGCCAGGTATATTTGTCCATTTTGTTTAAAAAACTTTTTTTTTGGGGGTGAAAATTTTGGTTGACTAAAAACTTGCATCTCTAACTTACCCTTATCTTTGAACGACCTGAACTTTAGGGCCTATAAGAATTTAGGAGGGTGATTTTCAAAAATCAAAATAAATATATTAAAAAAATTTTATCTTAATTTGCGTATGGTGTTATATACTGCAAACATAAAATAATGCCAAACCTATGTTATTTATGAAATTTTATTTATATTTTTTATTGCAGGGGCATAAATATATAAACCCGCGCGTACGTATACATGCAAGTGAAGACACATTAAATAGGCGGCCTGGCAAAATTAACGATGTCATCTTAGTTTCGAGTTTCCACGTGAGACGATTCCTCTGCATCGTGAATTTCTGGGCCTTGTGTTAGAATATGACGATTGAGCAGTTTCAGCAGATACTTGCAGCACAGGAACATGAGGAGTAGGAGGATAAGTGCGGACGCGTTGATGATGAAGCACTTGATTGGAGTTACCAGAAGCAGCAAGAGAAGCTCACAGGCAATAATTCCAGAAACATGGCGCACCACAACCATCAAATCCAGCGACTCATGGCTATCACCATCATTATCGGTTTGATGCCCTGAAGGGAGCGTGAGCGCCATGACGTAGACAAGTTTTGATATCAGAAAAAGCATCACCATAACTGGGTGTTCATTCAAGAGGTTGCTGCTAGAACCTTCGTACTTTATCTCAATCAAAACAAGCAGCAGTCCGGTTAGGTAGGCATAGACAGTGTCCGAAGCCCTTCGCAAGTATGACAGGAAAGTGTTAATATATTCAAATTAATTTGAGGATGGAAAAGAACTGAATTAAAAGATATGTAAAAATGGCCAATACATACAAAATGACATGGACGAAGGCTCACCTGGGTGGTGTAGCATGAATCGCGGCAGTATTGATCGGAGGGACGGAGAAGCAACGACGGAAAAGGCAAGAGATGGAATTTCCCATACCGGCCGGAGGGGAGAATGAACAATCAATGTATGCCTCAAGTAATGGGATTAAACTATATATCAAAGAACAAGGTAAGGAGAGCCGAGCTGGGGCTGGAGGGGGGAAGGCTTAAATAAAGAGAGGAGGAGGAGGAGGAGAGTAAATCAATTTCGGAGATAGAAGAACTAATAGAGATATGAGGAACTAAATGACGTTTTCAACGTCATCTTGGATTCGCACTACCTATGTTGGAGATAGAAGAACTGATAGAAATATGAAGAACTAAATGACGTCTTCAACGTCATCTTGAACTCGCACTAGCAATTTCGGAGATAGAAGAAATAATAGAGATATGAAGAACTAAATGACGTCTTCAACGTCATGGCAATTTCGGAGATAGAAGAAATAATAGAGATATGAAGAACTAAATGACGTCTTAGTGCGAGTCCCAATCATGAGCGCCCAAGGTGACGTCCACAAACATAAAGTGATGCAGGGTCTTGAGTCTACATTAAGAATTAACCTCTCTCAATTTTTTTTTTACCTGAATTAACCTCTGTCGTTTAGTTCTTCATATCTCTTTTAGTTCTTCTATTATATTTTCATGATCTCCGAAATTGTTTGTGGCACTCCACCCATATTTTTCTGTCTTTAATTTTCCTGTAAATAAATATGTAAAACTCAAATTGCTGACACCTTATTCATAACACTAAATGGGATTTAAAAAATTTATATGGTATTTTCTGATCATTTTCCTTAACTTTTTTCTCCTATACAATATTCTAAACCTGCCCCCCAATACTTACTGGGTATGTCCGTTCACCATCAAAGGAAAGCAAAAGCAAAATGTAACATCTTGAGGTATTATCCCAATTTAACTACGTGTAGGTACAGTGTTTTATTCTCCTGGGATCTTATAGTCGCCCAAAATGGACTTTAGATGTCAAAGGTAACGCCTCGACTACATATATGATCTTCACTCTGGATAAGTCTAATTGATGTGGAACTTGAGTGCACTTTGCCTACTATGTCTCCCTTCCCCTTCACTTACTATGGGGTCCATAGGGTGTTAGGTTCCTAGCAGTATCTAGTGTGATATACAAGACGCATTTTTGATGACTATGGAATCCCAGAAAAACAAAAATCATGTGTCTACGGGCGGTTAAATAGGGATAATACCTATGGTATCACATTAAATAAGATCGAAGCTAAAGAAGATACGATATATCACTTGCTTTGAGATTGGAGTATCTGTAAAAACATCAAAAATCAATTGAAAAGGTGCTTTTACATGAAACGAGATAAAATTTCTTTGCTTGAATTACCTTGAAATCACTTAAACAAATAATTCTAAGTACTATTTTGTCCATTTATATCTATGAGCGTACGAAGAGCGCTATAATTGCTATCCCAAGTCCTAAGATAAGAGCAAGTGAAATAATTAAACAACTGTTAATATCAGTTCATTCATTAAATTTATCTTTTTTAAATTTTAACCTTTAAATTTAAAATTAGTGCTTTTAATATCTTAAGGAATAAATGATTCATGATTTTATTATATTATAATAACCAGTATTTTAAATAAAATAAAATTTGAAATATAAAAATCACTGATTTTAAATTTAAGGGGTGAAAAACTAAAATAAACATAAATTTCACCGTCCAGATTGTATAAACACATTAAACATGCAGTAATCTGGATGCGATCATTAATTACCGTGGGTGAACAATAGGCAGACAACACAATAAGCTTCTTGTCATGTGCTTCTCCGGCCAGACCTCATGAGCTTGCCTATTCTGGGGGATATTCATGACTCATCGAAAGGGTGTGCTTGAATCAAATCAATAACTTCCATTTACTTGAAGAGATAATTGACTGTTTTTTTCAAAAGAATAAGTTGATAATTACACTAGTTAAAAGTATATATTTATATTTATAATTAGATATATATTGATTTATATGTGGGATAAATTTATTTAAAAAATTATAAATATAAACACTTTAAAGTGATATATTTGTCACCCTTAATTTTCTCAAAAATCAACTAACTCTTATATCTAAGGTAATCTCTTTTGTATTCTTTATTTTTTTTTTTTACAAAAAGACAGTAAACAAAGACGAATAACAGCGTTTTGACTTGGATGGGTGACACTAATTGATAAAGTAAGAAGTTGCTCCCAATGTCTCCCCTAACTAATTAATGGTCCTCTTGGGTCACATATGTGCAATGATGGACCTGTAAATTAGTTTACTTAATTTGTTGAATTTTTAAAGTATGTATTGCTGTGACAATTGTATGCGGGAAAGTACACAGCCCTGTTTGTGTTAGTATTAGAAAAATACATTGATGTAGGTCGAAAATACCTCTTACATATTTATCTCATAGATCTTGAATCACGTTGAAAAAGTAGTTCATACTGTTAATACAAGCAGGCACAAAATGGTTTAAAGTATGTATAAATTAGTGGTGGAATGTACTTTTTCAATATAATTTATGATTTACAAGATAATTAATGTGTGAGAAAAGTTCCATCTCAATCTATGTAAATATATTTTTCTAATTACATGACAAATAGGAGTATCTTGACTTGGTGATGATATGATAGGATAGGATAGGATAGGAAAGATAAATAGAAAAAATGGAGGTCATCGACATCAAGCCATTCAATATCTTACAGATCATCAAGTAATCCATAGAGCCATCAAGTCATTAGGATGAGAAAGATAAATATTAAAAATAGAGATATATGATTAGGTAGAAAAACGTGAGAGGTTAGTCACCCCCTCCTTCGTATGTTTCTCACAGAGGTCAAACTTATAAACAAATAACTTAATAGGATTACCTTTATGTAAATTGAGATAAAATTTTTTCACATATTTGTTTGTTAACCCTTGAGAATCATTTTTACTTAGATCAAAATAAAATCCCTCTCACATACTTACTTCAGATTGTGTAAAATCACTTTTTAAAAGTTAATCCAAATACCCTCTTAAATAAGTAATAATAAAGCAAACCTTACAAAGTTTTTTTAATCCACTTTTTTCAAACTCTACATTTAAAATTATAAATTTTTTATAAAATGTTCTAAAGAAAAAGATTAAATTAAACATTATAGTTTGAAATCTTAAAGTTTATTTCAGGTTTTTTTTTTCAAATATAACATATAGTCATCCCTCCCGTTTCAATAGATATTCAGCTTCAAATGCAATTTTTTTTTAAAAAGTTATTCAAACACATTGTTTTAGTTTTAGTTTTTAAAATATAAAACTGTTTGGAAAAAAACACAAACTATTATAGTTTATTGACTTATTCTAGATCTAGCTTTTTCATTCATTTATTATTCTAACATGTTTTATTTATGATTCAACCAAACTATTAGAACGTTACAATGAAGTCATCAGACCATTATTTTATAGAACAAAGTTTGACATCAAAATGTTATTTGTATTTAATTTAAGAATAACTTACGATTTTTAAAATTTCAAAAATCATATCTGTTCAGGAACATACTTATGGTAGTTATTTGTATTTAATTTAAGAATAACTTACGATTTTTAAAATTTCAAAAATCATATCTGTTCAGGAACATACTTATGGTAGTTAATGTGAAAATATCATACATCACTTTTTCTTGGTTTCTTAGTCCATATTCTTTGGTTTGCTTTTCTTTGCTTTTTTCAAAGTCAACAACAGTTGTCTAATGTCTGATCCTCATCAGCACTTTTTGTAAACCTAACTTTCCCTCTGCATTATTTCATAGAACAAAGTTTGGCATCAAAATGTTATTTGTTTTTAATTTAAGAATAACTTAATTTTTATAAAATAAGTTTGACATCAAAATTTTATTTGAATTTAATTTAATAATAACTTAATTTTTAAAATTTCAAAAATCATATATGTTTTTTTAATAGACTTTTTTTTTGAATAGAAAATCATATCTGTTTTTAGGGATGGGGGCAGTGCAACAAGTACTGGCGGATCATCCACTGCTAGATAGAAACTGGGCCAGGTCCACTTAAGATTGAGTGTTGATAAGGTCCAATTTATTGAGCATTTGGGCCTCTAATCTACAATTGCAGTATAGGGTATAGACCAAGGCTAATCCTAAACTGAAATGTTGAATTCAACGGAAAGAGTTAATTTTTCACAATTTATTAAATTAAGTTTAAGAATTTTTTTTGTAAGAGAGGTGTCTATACTTAAACAAGATTACTCCTAACATAAAAATACACATATTTAGCAAAAAGGGCTACACTTAAGTACCGCCACCAAAGCAATGAATCAATTTAGGGACCAAGTTTTGTTTTTGAATTTTTTTTTTCTAAATAACATTATGGATCAAATTGGCCCATATTAGAATGGAAACATAATCACGTTTAAAAATAAGAGGCTCATTAACAGACACCGTGTTTGTTTGGAAACTCATTTTCCCAACGGTACATGTAAATCAAAATAAAATCATCTCGAAATCCATAAAAACCATCTCAAAATTCATAAAATTATGTCAGAAGTTGTAACTCTTTTCTCTCAACGGAGTTCCAAACACACATATTGAAAGCTGAATAAGGCAACGAACATAATCGAAACTGGTGCACGCACGCACTTTCTTCCTTGTACTCGTCAAAATGCGAGGGGCTCATTACAAATGAAGGAAGGAATTAATGAATAAGTTAAAATGGGATGGGGAACTGTTGACCCTTCAGCTTTGACTTGGTTATTCGTGTCCTTCTAATATTTAATTTTTGCCACTCTATTTCCTAAAGTTTCATAACAATACATATCTAGTTTTTATTGCATTATTTACCTTTCATATTTATTTTTTCTCGCTTTTCTCTCCTCCCATGTCAACTTAATCAGCCCAGCATCTAACTAACATCATCATAAAAAAACAAATGATAAGGACTAATCCATAATTTTTGAAGGGTATGGGGATGTATTGGAAGAAAAAAATTGTGCAGAGTAAAAAAATTGAGATTAATTGAGGGTTAAATGATTAATTTTCCCTTATTTTTAAATTTGCCAAGTCTTTTCTTTTCTCTTCTCTTTCTTTTTTTTTTTTTGCCAAAAACTAGCGAAGTCAGATGCATTTAGGTATAGTAACAACGGACAAGAGCAACATGCTATAGCAATTGCACACGTGCACAACACATAATCAAGGATAAAAATTTAGGTAATAAGTGCTTACTAGTTTCTACCCCATGCAATGGTAAATGTAGAAATTAATATAACTATGAGGTTTGCTTTAGTTATAAACGTAATATCCCAAAACATTTTTATCTTTTAAATTTATAATTTTTTCCTTAAATTATTCCAATTGATTGCACATATGTTAAAAAAGGATTTTCCATGTGAGGAAAGTTTTCATATTGTAAGTAATGATTAAATGGGGTGTATGAGAATCGACACACACACACACAAATAATATTAGTTTAATTAACTGATTTATTTAATTTTTCATACAATAGTTATTTAGCTGCCACATTTAGGAGCAAAGTGATCGTATAATACAAGAATTACATGTTCAATGTCCATTAAAATACTTAAGTTATACTACATCTGATCCTTATTATAACAACTAGTTGACTTTTTTTTGAAGATATTAAAAAAATAATTTAAATTAGTTAATTCACTTGATATTTCAAAAATACCCTTACATAACAGAATGACTGAAATACAAAGCGGTAGGGTCTTATAATCAATAGAGTAGTAATAGAAGTAGTTTTAAAAAATGGCTTAATATAGGAGACAAAGTGGATAGTGCCTTATATTTAGAACCAAATCCAATTTTTAATTAACTTTTATAATAAGGACCTAAGCAATACATCCTACCATCAACATGGAATCCAGCTACAAAAATCTACACTACTTATAAACTATATGAATAATGTGACGTACATGCATGGATCATACATAATTTAATTCTTTGAAATTAATATATGGATGGGGACAAAATAGAAAGGGAATAATATACTCTATGGATGGGGAGAAAATAGAAAACGAAGTATACTAAAACGGAAAACTCCTAAAAATAGTACAATTTTTTTTAACTATAGTTCTCTCTCATAGAATATTCTATTTCTCCTATCTTCTTTTCCCTTCATTGTCAAACACACGAGTATATTATCTTAGTGTTGTTGAAGTATTTTTAAAATAAAGAGATTTAATTTTTAAAAGTCATATCCTTATCAATTAAAGAATAAATATGAAGCGTTGTGTAAGGGGTTATGACACTAAAAGTCACCAAAGTCATAACTCTTTGTTTCTAAAGATAAATATGAAGGGTTATAACCATATGTCAAGGTTGTGTTGTTTTTAATAAAACTTTGCATATTGTAAATCTTAATGAAAAGTTATTTTAAATAACTATTGATTATTTATAATTATTTAATTGTCTTGATTCATGGATCAATATTCATGAAGTTAACACGTGGTTCTGACTTTCTAATAAAGTACTATTGCTTCAAGATGTACCAACTTCACGATATCTCATGATGAACCATAAATAGCCTTCTTATCACTCCATTTGGTGACATATTACAACATATTAGCGAAATAATATGATCAAACACATTTTTTATTTGAGTGTAAATAGAGATAAAATCAAATCATCATTTTTGAAAGAGTTATGTTTTCTTGGTTTGAGTGTTATGAGTGAAATTTGTACTTATAAGGTTTTCATTATATCCTATAGGAAATTTGCTAATTAATCCAACTTACACAATATAGTATCGGAACAAGTGGGGTGAATCAAGTTTAAAAGAAAATGTTACAGATGCTTTCAAAATACTGTGTACAACTTTATTCTTCATCTTTTCTCTTTGTACTCCTCAAAAAACCATTTCCACCAACTAAATATTGCTTCTCCACTATAAGTTCCAGGGGTGCACAAGAAGGTGATGGAGACGTTATATATGTGACCATCTCCTCCACCTATTCCCTCATTTTCTTGCCTGATTTTATCCCCTCCCTCATCTCCTCCCACCCAAACAGGGGTAAATATATTTATATTTACGCTACAAATTATATCTTATATTTACCATAGAAGGACAACGTGATATTCTAAAAATGTTGGCCACCAAGTCCAATATTAGTAGGTAAAGGCCACTAGTCCCATACTTCACCCATAATGCTCAAAATACAAATATAAAAACAACTAATGCTTTGTCTTTTCCTTTATGCCACTGTATCATAAACACAATTACGGTTTTGTCCCAACTTATGTAACTCTCTGAAATAGTAATTGAATCATGATTTGATGATCAAGTACACATCCCCCACTTGGGGATTACCAAATTCTGATCCTTTCATTATATTCCCCCTACCGACATGAACAAGTGGCCCATCGTTACTCCACCCATGCAACTTATTCCATCCCATTTTTAATATTGCAGCTTTTATGAAAATATTGTTTATTCCTTATTCCTTGCAATATGAACTGAATAGTGGCGATACTTGTCTCTCTATCTGTACGTTGCATGAATATGCTTCAAAGAGATGAGTGGGAGATAAACCAACTATTTGTCAATTAGCTTCTGTAGTCGCTCAAGTCTCTTGATTTCTTCCGCCCAGCATACAAGCGCCCTCATCTCAGTCTCCTTCACATCTTAATCCTGCACCACCAACCTTGGTGTATTACAACAGTATAGCGCAATCTCCTCCAATTATTAAGGGAAAAAAACTCAACTGCCAATAAATATATATGCCCTTCACATAGTCCTCCTCAATGAAATGTAATCTATTGAGAACAGAACATGTGGATCATTACTGGGAGGAGGAGAAAGTGACAGGGTGTCATGTTGACCTTCTGGGTTTGATTATTCTGTCGTTGCACGAAGGTCGTAGGATTAGATCAAAAGCATGTCAAGCCGGCCGCACCTTCTCTTTCGGGGCTTATGTTTCGTTGACTGTGGAAAATTGAAGGTAAACGTACGGCGGCTCTTGTGCTACCTTGGACCACTCTTGGCTTCTGGAAGACTTCAATTTTACAGAGACAGATCGAGAGCCTGTTTGAGAGTAGTTTTTCAGATTTACGGTTCGCGAAGAATGTAATATGAATTTTGTTTTAACTCACTTCAAGATGTAAGCTTCCGTGTTAACAGCTCTTTCTTCCATCGTTACGTGGAACAAATCAAGGCATGCTCAGTTTCAGCAATCCAATTATGACTGAACCATTCCACCCTCATGACGCATCCACCCCTTTTCATAAATTTATATTACTACTTAACTAAAAATTGGTTTTTTTAGAAATTAAGGGAGGTAAATACATTACTTAAAAATGTTTATTTATAAACATAATTAGATTATATATCAGTTTATAAATTAATCAAAATTAGTTTAAAGAAAAATGATCAACATAAATACTGTCTTTAACTTTTTTAATCTCTTCAACAAATTATTTTTGCAAAAAAGTTAAATTTTATAAAATGAAAACGTTGTGATAATTTTTTTTTTAAATCATGTGAAATTATTATGAAGACTCATAATGGTCCTTCCCTACGAAAATAAATAATGTGTGAAAGACTAAATGATGTTTCTGGAGGAGCCTACTTCCTTTCTCAAGGCGTGGCTAGCTCATTTGCCGCGTTTTGGGTACAGATAAGAGCCGTTGGCGGGGTAGGTAGGTTTTACCATTTCTTATTATTCATATTAACTGGAACTAAAATCTAATGAGAGAAAAATTAATTTAAACGAACAAAAATTGTAAAAATATATTAAAATCTTAACTAAATCTCCCTGGAGCTCTGTTGCCTTCTTTGGGTGCTGAATGGCAGGTTGCTCTTGACTGGTGGGCACTTCAAATTTGAACTGTAGAGGGAAATGCATGTCAACTTGAAAAACTACTGAGTCAAGCTATTGGAATGGTGCAAAAAATGTTTTCGAGAATTGGTTTCAGAGATAAAATAAAAGGGACTAAGAGAATACACGAAAGCGACGAAAACCTTCAACCGTCTTCCTCTTGAGTTTTAGCCATCAGAAATTATCTGGGTTAGACTTAAGACTTGATTAATCGCTGCAAATGAAGAAGACCCCAGAACGCCATTTGGTTCTTTCAAGCCAAAGTAATCAGAATGTAGGCAATGATGCAAACAAGCACAATCCAAGGACCCGTCCTTCCCTTAAATATTTCAAATCTCTTGTCAAGAAATTCACAAACATGTGATATTAATGATTTGCAATGGTCTTGGTATATGAACGCCTGCCCCACAGAGTTACCATTTGTAGAATTTTATAGTTATAGACTCAAGTAAAATAACCCAAGCAAATACATGCGCTACAGATTTGAAAATACCTAAATTTTTGTCAAGGAACCGCATCACCAATCATCATCATGATCAGCGAACATATGATTAGAGAGACGAGAACCAGATACGTGGAGCATCACAGGTATAACATGTACGTAGAACTATAACATATGTTAATGGCCGGCAATATTATACAATTATTCTATAATTCCCAGCATTATATTCTTTGATGATTTGATTTGAACACTAAAACAATATAAGATGCAGCATGTCGAAAGTGGTTTGATCATACTTGTGTCTTTTGTTACGATCCGTATTGATGAACTACTAATTAATTTCAACTAATGAAAGGTTGGATCGATTGTACCCTTCTTTCCTTTTCCTTTTCTGATGCTTTTCTTTTTAGTATGGAAAGAGGCATGCGTGCATCTCAAACAAGTCATTTTGGACAAGTGATGGCTATCATGTTGTCGTCTTTAATTTTTAGTTCTTTCTGATGCTTTTCCTTTTCTGAGGTTAGTGGTGCGCGTTGAAATAGTCAAGCTATTTTTCTACTTTTCTGCCATGTCTCCTCAGTACCGCTCAACTAATTTCATCTTAAAACTTTGGTCCATATAGATCATGAGGCATTTTGGGTTAAATCCTGAAGGCAAAATATATTTATGGATACCTTATGAACTGTTTTATAATTTAATGATATATATATAAATATTTTCAGAATATATATAATTTAAAATAGTTTAGTTACCTTATATATTTATCATTTTTACATACCTTATAAACTAATATAACTGAGATGTAGTATTATTTTTTAGTACTAGTACATGACAATAAGATCAACAGTAGTGAGTGTGTCAACTAATATTTTTATTTAAAGACATGCAAAATATAACGAAGGGTCCAAACATTGCATAGGCCGTCTTCAGAGCATAGACCAATATCATGTGTTCGTCCCTCCAATTTTATAATTAAGAAATGTCCTTTTTTTTTAATGAGTGAAAAATAATGTTGCTTACTTACGTCTATTTAATTTATAAAAACCTTTCATTGGTGTTTAATACAAGACATTTATACAAATTTTATGTTATCATGTTTGTGTTGGTATTAGAAAAACACGTTCATGCAAATCGAAAGAAATCTTCTTTCACATATTTACCTCATAAACCGTAAATTACATTGAAAAAATAATTCATACTGTTAATCCAAATGGCTTCAATGTAATATTTATGACCTGTTGACAAGAAATACTACTCTGTTTTTTTTTCCTTGTGAGAAAGAGGTGCAGTATATTAACAGTGGGGTTTCATTTCCCTTGAGGTGCTGACAATAAAAAAGTAGACTTCTTTCAACTAAGTCATATTTTTTCGTACATAAGAATTAGAATTTAATTTGAACCATAAATTAACCACTTACTTAATGGATTTTCTCATCCTAAGAATAAACTTTGCATTATTAACTGAATAATGATAGACTTTTTTTTGTTAACATGAACTAGTGTTAAATACTTTTCATTTTCTCTCTCACCCTAGGCTTGATAACAGCAATTAAGCAAGAGAACCCCGCGCAATACAGGCAATACTATTGTGTACACTTTACACAAAAAAAACAATTTCAATTCTGGCAAAAATTTGTAGGTATGTAAATTAGAAAAGTTAATCTTTGGTTTCTATAGTTTTTGCTTACTTGATTGTAACTTAGTCGTTGTTAAACTTTAATTTTGTGCAACTTAATCTCCATAATTTTAACTTAGTTATTTAACTTTATCTAGTGCAACCCAATCCCTACAGTTTTAATAAATTTTAAACTCCAGTCTCTAATCATTATATATGCAATTACATGGTCACAAAAATGAAACATAAATTTTATTTGCTAAAATATAAAGACTAATATTTTTAAGAGAAATTTATCATCATGTTTCAAGTAACCCAATTAATGAATGAAACGTTTAAAAGATTAGTAAAATTAGGTCCCAACTGTATTTGGTTATGTTGTTATTGACGACTGTTAAGGTTGTTAATGATAACCGAATCAGCTACTGTTGGCACCTGATAATAATTTTGTCAATCTTTAGGACCTTTTATTCATTAATTTCTATATTTGGGACTTAACGGTGAATTTCTCTATTTTTATTGGTTAAACGGTAAAGACTGCATTAAGTACAGTTTTAGGAACTGAATCACGACTGAATTAAAAATATAAGGTAAGTTAAAACTCAGGACTAATTTGTAATGAAGACAAAACTAAAATGGCAAGAAAATTAATTTTCCTTATAAATTGATATCCTGTTTGGGCCGAAATGGGGAAGGGGCCCAATATCCACAGTCCGGTAAATGATGAAGGGCCGGCCCGTGAGGAGAAAAATCGTGAACATGGTCTAAAAAAAACGCCGTGCCTGAGTGAGAATGTCATAATCCCCTCAAATCATCGTCCATCCAGCGGTCTACACAGTACACAGGCCTCGAAAAGGGATACCCAAAAACTACTAATGATAATATATTCGAGATACTTTAACCAATTTTAAGTAAGATTATTTACTGTATCAAAAAAAAATAAGTAAGATTATTTACAAATTAAATACTAAAGGTTAATTATTAAAATGATTAATAATTGTATAAATACTCTCCGTAAAAGGTGAAAATATATCAGATAACTTGTGGCCTAACCTGTAAAATCTTGTAGCGTTTACAGGTTTGGACATAGATTCAAACCGTATGAAAAACTTATTTTCATGAATACGCGACCTATTGAAAGGCCTTTTAACCTATCACACGTTCTGAACCTGTTTTGTTTTTGTTTTTTAACACACGCATAAGTCTAGGTTTAGCCCAAACCACGAATCACAAATTCACAATCGCGTCTTCCAGGTTCCAACGCCTCTGCAGCTCTGCTTCCTGTCGTCAGGGAAACCCCTATCCTCTCTTCTCTTCATGTGCCTGCCCCGTCCCGAATAGACGAACAGGAACAAGCTGAAGAAAGGCGCGAGGGAGAGTTGATACTCAACGCATCTACCCTCTTCAACAATTAGGTGAAGACCAGGAGGCCGGAAACCCCAACGGGAAACCTTTCTCCGCGCCACAGGATTCTTTCGCGAAGCGCTCTCTCAGACGTTTCCACTCCTGCCTCCGCAAGCAAAGAGGTTTCAATGATATCAGGCGACCAAGTGAAAGTGAACAGCCCTGAGCAAATCTTCTTGAGAGCGTACCCGTTGTAGCCAAACAACAAAAAAAAGAAAGAAAGAAAGAAAGAATATGAATGTTGTGGACAGTAAGAAGTTTGCCGGCAGCCGAGAATCATTCGTCCTTCCGCCTCTGCGCTGATTCTTCAATCTTCATCACAAGAAACACACAACAGATGCGGTTGACCCTTTTTCAGTCTCATCCAAATCCGGCAGCTGAGAATCATTTGGACTAGCTAGGTTCTTACCTCTTGGCTCTTGAAAATGTTTACGCATGTTCTGTAGTTGAGCCGGTTACACTTATTCGTTATATCTTTTGTCTTGTTTTATTCAGTTATTTGCAGGTTTCTGGCTTAATAGCTCAACAATTAGATGAATTCCAGAACGTTGAAATGATTCCTTTGCTGCACACTACGAAGAACATTAGATTTAAGATTTCTTTACCTCAGTGTCAATTTGTTTTCTGGTTTTGCAATCTTTGGTGTCCCTAATCAGGCAAAAGGAAGAAGGGTTGATTGAGTTAATGGGAAGGGAAAAAAATATAAGGTGAACTTAATGATCGGTGCTTTCGATCCTTTATTACCTTCGAAGCTTTTGTCAAGACTACCAGTTCTTTTGCAAAGTTGGTCGAAGTGTGGCTTGCAAATTGTAGTTGCTAAGCTAAAGACCATATATACTAATTTCAGGAAAGTATATGCAGCTTTACTTTCTGCATCTGACATAAACCAGGCTAAAGACCATAATTCTGCAACCTGCTTAAGCGCATATTTTTTTTTTTTTTGGTATCAACTATAGAGAAAACTAATAAACTCCTCAAACGTCAGGATCCATTTCAAAGTAAGCTCACAATTTTCAAAAGTCAAGGCTAAGAGTATCTTGGATTCACTTTCCCTAATCAGCTGCTTTAGGCCTTTTTTTTTTTTTATGCACAAGTTCAGGGCATTTGAGTTGAAAATGTATTTTGTTCTCCCGGGGGTGGCAGAGTCCTGTTACGAGCCGAGAATTTGAGTTGAAAATGTATTTTGTTCGCACCTCTTATTATCTATGTCGTAGAAAAAAATTAAGTTGTTACACTTAATTTGTAATGTCTGGGGTACTTATTCTGATCAGGAGTTTGAGCCTTTGAGTCATCTGCGTTCTATCTGAAAGTCGTGGCAAATGAGGCAGAACTTGCCACATTCTCTAGGCTACGTCTGTTTGGTGAATGAACTTTTAGCGGATGATTTTATGGGAGGACACATTTTAGTCTAATATCATTTGTCTCTTGGTCGTATCATCCGTACTATACCGCAGTCCATTCATAATGTTTAGGAATTTTATTGAATAGTATGGGGACAAAATAAACAATGAAAGCAAATTACGAAGGACTAAATAATTACTTCTTTTTTTGCAATTCGTAATGTGATTAAATAGTTTTGAATTTATAAATAAGAGCCTCGACAAATATTTCTACGAGGGGAAGGCATGGTGAAAGCAGTACGTTGTGGTCTTGTAGAGTGGATTCTCTCTTTTACCCCTCCCCACCCTCCTTTTCTTTTATCACCGTGGGATCAAAATATTAATGGTCTAGATCTAACTTTTTTCAAGAATCATCAATGTTACAAGTATATTTAAAAATGCGTAAATAAATTTAAATTGCTAAAATTTATATGAATGGTGCCCAACTGTTGTAAGAAAAATTAGGAAGAAATCTACTTTGTAATAATAGCCTACATTAATACACTTTAAAATAGTTTATCCATTTCTTTGTAAATTATAATAATATTATTTTTATAGAATGTTAAAACCTGAATTATTGAAATTTTGATCCAATGAAAATAGATATCCCCCTTTTTTATTTTTTCAAATCACCGCCTTTTAAAAGAAAGATGGACTGGTCAACGCTTACAAGAGACTGCGTGATTAATCATTAATATCTTAATAAGGGAGAAATTGGAATGTGGGCCTCACTTATTAATTTATTAATCAGCACACCACAAAAAAAAACATATTTAGCAGCGGTTATTCCAGAACATTGTAGCGGTTATAACCGTCACTAAGACACGTTGCAGCGGTTAGACAAACTGCCGCTAAATTCACCGTAGCAAGCCAATTAGTGGCGGTTAACAGTAACTGCTGTTCACACGAAAATAACCGCTACCAATTTTTGCAACGCAAATTTTGTAGCGTCAAAACACCGTTGCTAATATGGCCGAAAATAATATTCCCTTAATTATTAGCAGCGGTTATATACCCGCTACTATGTTAAACTTAAATATTCCCGCCAATTTTTGAAATTTTCGTCCATTATTAGCAGCGGTTTTAAAACCGCTGCTAGATTGAAATTTAATTATTCGCGCCTTTTTGCCCATTATTTGTAGCGGTCATAAACCGCTGCTAAATGTCAGTGAAACATTGAAAAATTCCCGCCTTTTTTCGGCAACTGTTTTTGTAGCGGTCAAAAACCGCTGCTAAATGTTAAGAAAAACAAAAAAAACACGTACATCCGTAGCGGTTGTATAACCGCTACTAAATATGACAAATATTAAAAAAATAAAATTTTTAAAAAACAATATATTACTGTTAAAACAAGATAAACGTTAAAAACTCATAACATCATAAATTAAAAATATCATTTAAAAATAAATAAACTTTATTTATACACACATTTATAACACTAACATAAAAAGCAAACAATCAAAACAACATAAACTAAGGTTAAAACAAAAAATCAGAAATTAAAAAACATTTCTCCAATTAAAATAAAAAAGCACAATAAAATAAAATAACCATACACAAAAAATTTACCACCAGCACGCCATCATTGAAACAACAAGAAGGAACCCACCATGCAACAAAACAAGTAGGGAGGGGTATTTATAGTGTCATCCGCTTCAATTAGTAGCGGTTTATGTCACTGTAATTTGCAGCGTTTTTTACGTTCAGCAGCGGTTAAGGTTGCTGTAATTTGCAGCGTTTTCAATTTAGCAGCAGTTTAAGTCTCTGTTATTTGCAGTGGTTATCTGTTCAGCAGCGGTTAAGGTTGTTGTAATTTGCAGCGGTTTGTTGTTCAGCAACGGTTATAGTTTCTGTAATTTGCAGCGGTTTGTTTAGCAGCGGTTTAATAACCGCTGCAAAATTATTCAACTTAAAAAAAAATTTCGCACCTGGTTTATTTATTCATCTTCATCAGCTCTAACAAGTGATATAGCTTCATCTCCTTCAGGTAAAAGGTTTCCAAAAGTAGTATGCTGGAATGGCTCCACCTCATGTGGCAAATGTTCATCACTATCACCCATATCATAAATATCTCTGGGCTTGAGATGAACCACCATACTCCAATCTTTATGTTTC